>JASDQU010261925.1:16919-27626 GCA_032191745.1 Picea mariana
ACCAAGAGAAGCTCTTTCATTTTTATACCATCATGATCATATAAGATTTCATCAATATTGTTACCTATTTGAATCTTCTTAGAATTGAGATTCATTACATATTTGTTGAAAAATGACAAAAGACTTATGTATGCACTGAAATTTTTCATGGATAGACTATTTTCATGCCTTAAAAATATGGGAGAGTTTCTAGACTCAAATTTGAGTGACACACCCACTTTCTTCCATCATCAATTCATCATGGAAACCATAAACCCTATTTTTCATATGCTCTAGTAAATATGTTAATGATTCCAAGTTTCATATTTTTATTTGACTGAAGGTCCAACTATCTTGCAAAGTATCAAATTGATATTTCAAGTTGACAAACCAAATATGAAATGAATCCAAGCATCATTTCATATCATCGCAAGAGAGACAAATGTAAATAATCTTGCGACAAATTTTCTATACTATCGACAAAAAATGTTCGTCGATACTTTTGTGCCATTAGTATGTAATTTTGTACAAAAATAATGGATCTTTGGGACTACACCATGGTCAAGGAATGATGAACAAGGAATGAAAATTGCATGAGGATTAGACACCGACAACATGGACTTGCAAATGGGGCCAACGTTGAAATTTTTTCAAATAGTTTCTGTATGCACTGAAATTTGTCATGCAGAGACTATTGGGATGCCTTAATGATATGGGAGGGCTTCTAGACTCAAATTTGAGTGACACGCCCACTTTCTTCCATCATCAAGTCATCATGGAAACCATAAACCCTGTTTTTCATATGTTCTAGTAGATATGTTAATGATTCCATGTTTCATATTTGTATTTGACTGAAGGTCCAGCTAGAGTGAAAAGTATCAAATTGATATTTCAAGTTGATAAACCAAGTATTAAATGAATACAATCATCATTTTATATCATCGCAAGAGAGACAAATGTAAATAATCTTGCTATGAATTTGCTATACTATCGACGAAAACAATTTGTCAATAATTTTATGCCATTAGTATGTAATTTTGTACAAAAATAATGGATCTTGGGGACTACACCATGGTGAAGGAATGAGGAATGAGGAACGATGAATGAGGAATGAAATTGCACGAGGAATAGACACCGGCAACATGGACTTGCGAATGGGGCCAACGTTGAAATTTTTTCAAACAGTTTCTGTAAGCAATGAAATTTGTCATGGATAGACTATGCGTATGCCTTAATGATATGAGAGGGTTTATGGACTCAAATTTGAATGACACACCCACTTTCTTCCATCATCAATTCATCATGGAAACCATAAACCCTATTTTTCATATGTTCTAGTAAATATGTTAATGATTCCAAGTTTCATATTTGTATTTGACTGAAGGTCCAACTAGCTTGCAAAGTATAAAATTAATATTTACAATTGATAAACAAAATATGAAATGAATCCAAGCATCATTTGAAATCATCGCAAAAGAGATGAATGTAAATAATCTTGCGACAAATTTGCTATACTATCGACAAAAAAAGTTTGTCGATAATTTTATGCCATGAGTATGTAATTTTGTACAAAAATAATGGATCTTGGGGATTACACCATGTTCAAGGAATGAGGAACTAGGAACGATGAAGGAGGAACAAAAATTGCACAAGGACTATACACTGACAACATGGACCTGTGAATGGGGCTAACATTGAAATTTTTTCAAACAGTTTCTGTAAGCACTGAAATTTGTCATGGATAGACTATTCGCATGCCTTAATGATATGGGAGGGTTTCTAGACTCAAATTTGACTAACACACCCACTTTCTTCCATCATCAATTCATCATGGAAATCATAAACCCTATTTTTCATATGTTTTAGTAGATATGTTAATGATTCCATGTTTCATATTTGTATTTGACCGAAGGTCTAGCTAGCTTGCAAAGTATCAAATTGAGATGTTCAATGTCCAGCTTTTAATCTAGAGTAGTGTTATTTCATATTTTGATCATCCTAGGGCTTGATCAAAAGTAGATATATATTTCATACTAGTGCATCAACAACACAATTTTTCTCTCTTGGAACTACTTCGATTACGAAATCATCAAATAGTTCCATGGTATCCCATATTGCATTTTTACATTTTTAAACTTTAATTCTTAGGAACATATGCTTGTTTTACTTTTAATATAATGAGATTAGATTCCCCAATTGATTTTAATCATTTTATTCCTGTATCAATTGATTTTAATCATTGATATTCAACTTGGTATCTCATTGCTAGTTTTGTATGAAGTGTGACATAAGTACCCTCACAAGTTGGGATGGTTGCATAAGATAAATCCATTTGAATATTACCGCCTAAACATGTAGCCCAATTTTTGGACAATAATATTCCCCAAGGATTTGGTATATCTACGACTGTCACATCCATCAATACAAAAATGTATGAATATGCAGCTGGACTGACCTTCAAATCCTTGATAAGACCACACACCTTGATTTCTCTCTATCCACACCACATACGTTCCAATATGGTGTTGTAGTCTCTAGACCTAATTGGTTCATGAATTGCAATGAAATTACATTGGTTGAGGTCCTATAATCCAACATACATTGATGAAGAATAATTTCATTTAGTACCAAGGTTATGAAGAAATGTGCATGACTCATGTTTTTCCTATATTGATGAATGGATTTCAAAATAAAGGGTTGGTATTTTGTTTCTTCTAGATTAAGATACTTCTTCACCTTGTTCATTTGTGAGGGAATCTTGATTAGCTTTGAAAGGGGAACTAGAACTGTTATCTTAGCTAAAACATTGACTACATTGGCATTCAGTTTCACACTATTACTAATGGTACTCTTGTTAGATGGCAATGAAGTCATTAGACTAGTATTCAAAGGTAGAGGTGGCCTACTCCATGGTTTTATTTGTGGCTCAGAATCATTGGGTTGTAAAATATCCAATGATTTATTCCTTCTCATGTATTAAATGCATTTATCTTTCCTAAGATTTTTTTTGGCTTCTTCACCTATAGAGTTCAACATGGTCATCCTCATAAACCTAGCAATGGTAACACTTATTTTGACTAGATGGGTTTTTAGTTGGATTCTATATATGTAATCAAGGTCTTCAACAAAATTTAAACTTTCAGGGCCACTTGAGTCTTAAGCTTATAAACCCTAGTATAACATCCCTATCCCCTACCATCTATAATGTCAATAACCCATATCCCATTAACAACTAATAGAACCCTTGGTATCGATAAATACATATAATCTCTAATCCTTACACCTTCTATTGCATCTAACAAAAATAACAGTGGATTCCTATACCCTTTGATCCATAACCCTATAACCCATCTCATTCCTAACCCATATGAATCCCAAAAAAAATAAACACTTCCACGATACATTATAACCCATAATATAAGACATAACAACTACAACTCCTAATCCTTAAGACTTATAACACCTATAAAACTTATACTTAGATTGCACCTCAAGAAATTCATGATATAACGCATGGTAAGGGAATGACACTTCTAACCAACAAAACAAAACCCCAAAAAATTCATAACAGCTCATGCCAAAGGAACAAAGTTCAGATTATAAAAATATCACAATTGGTTTTCATGAAAGCTATAAGTTGTTTAATTCTGATCAATGGAGGATACCAAAAATATTAGGTCACAATCAACAATGTCCCATTTTCAAGCTAATCTCTTTAGTCCACCAATATCAATGGTACGAGTTTAGTAATCACAATGTTGGTTATAAGTCTCGTCCCATCCATCATAATAGATTTGTGTGCTTTTTTTTATGGAACCTAAACTTGGACAATCATTACAAGATTTCAAAGGAAATATTACCAAAGAAACAACTAAGCAAAATTTCTGACACAATGTCTTGTTGAAATGAGTTTTATTTTGTTTAATGCTCATTATTAATTACAGACATTGTTTCACCCATAACTAGGATTGTATTTATATCACACTAACATATAAAATAATATGTTATTATGTTTATTATAACATTAAAAGAGAGATTGTCATATTAGTTACTACTTTAACATATATATAACAAGCAACTTTGATAGCATCCCAATTGAGACAACATATTAAAAC
Source organism: Picea mariana (assembly GCA_032191745.1). Classification (NCBI taxonomy): domain Eukaryota; kingdom Viridiplantae; phylum Streptophyta; class Pinopsida; order Pinales; family Pinaceae; genus Picea; species Picea mariana. The sequence goes on from JASDQU010261925.1 coordinate 21,014, forward strand.
ACTAGTATGAGCATTTTGGCATCATAAGTAGAGACCCAAAACATGCCTAACATGCCTCATTTTCCATCAAGATCTCCTTTTGGTCACATGGTTCTCCATAATAACTTAAAATAACTAAACAAATAAAACCTTTGATTAAAGTTTTTAACAAATATTAGTTTTTAAATGTCAATTATTATTTTTTGTTAATAACCTAGATTATATAACCCAACAACCTTTAACAACTCTTAACCTACTAACTCACAACCTATAAACCCATTAATACCTAATGGCCCTTAACCCACTAACTCTTGATCTACTAACCTACTTGAACTCCAAAACCATTAATCCTACCCTACTAACCTTTAATTTCCTAACGCATTAATCCCTAACCCACTAACCCATTAAGAACTAATGCATTAAACCCTAATGCACTAACTCCTAAACCACTAAGTACCCATTATGAACTAATGAAATAAACCCTAATGCACTCATTTACTAACCCCTAACCTTTAAGACACTTACCACTAACTCATTGAAACTTAAATTACTACATATTAACACTCTAATACCTAACCTGAATGATTGGGAGGTAGGTCTCTCACTCTCCTCACCCAGGTTCAAATCCACAATCATATTTTGTCTTGTTGTGATAAGGCTATAAGGGTAGACACCCCCAGGAGTGGGACCCCCTTTGCATGTGTGTCTTCGAACTTCTTGACTCTTTTTATGTCATAAGTTTATTTCTAGGCATTGGATTGCAAGTTGTTGGCACTAATCTAGGGGGTATAGTGGAAGCTGGATAGATTTGAACTTGTGTCTCGTCTAGGTAATCCAGGGAAATTGCAAATTCTTCTAGTTCTAAAAAAACACTCTAATGTGTAACCCACTAACCGTTAACCTAATACCCATAAGCACTAACCCCTAATCCCTAACACACTAACATGTGACCCTTTGACTTCTAATCCCCAACACATTATCCACTAACCCATAACCCACTAATCATTGATCCCCTAATGCACTAACCCCCTAATACCTAACTCGCTAACCCTAAAGATACTAACCCACTAACACATAACCCAAACGCATTAACCATGGATGGAAATTATCCCACTAACCACTAACTGGATGACAACTAAGACACTAAATCCTAACCCACTAAGAACTAACACAATAAATTCTACCTTACTAACCTATTAAATGATTAATTGAGATTTGACCAATATCCCTAACACACCAACCAATTAAATTTATGTCCCCTAATGATCCCTAAACCACCAAAAGAGCAATCCATAACCCCTAAAACCCAACCACTAATGGTCACTTGTCCGTTAACCCCCAATGAGAACTAATTGACTAACATCTAACCTATTAACTCCTAATGACAATTAATTGACTAACATCTAACCTAGTAATCACTAACCCTGTAAATCAATAACCCCTAATGATGAACACACAAACCCAATATATAGGATAAAAATACTAACCCACTAACTTGCAACCCCTAACACACTAATTCTTAACAACTAACCCACTAACTCCTACTAGACTCCAAATCACCAACCCATTAACCCTTAACCTCTAAAACGCCAACTCCTAACCCATGAAATCATTACCTATTGAACCCTAAACCATTATCTCTTAAACCATTATCCCCCTTACCACTAACCCCATAACACACTAACCCTTAACCCATAGCTCCTAACACACTAACCACTAGCCCACTAACCCATAACCCTCTAACCCCTATACCACTAACAAACTCACTCAGTAACTTCTGAAGCACTAACACACTCACTTAGTGACATCTTAACCACTAACCCATTCACCCACTAACACTTAACCCATACTAACCATTAACCCTTTAACTTGTAACCTATTAAGCCATACCCTACTAACCCTTAATCGTTTGACATGTTAATACACTAACCACTAACCCACTAACCCTTTACCCCTTAACCTGTAACCTTGAATCCAATGACACCTAACCCTCTAACCCACTAACCCATAACCCACCAATCCCTAACCCACTAGCCCCTAACCCTTCACACATTAACCCCTAACACACTAACATCTCACCCGCCAACTCACTAACCCACTACACACTAATACACTAACTCATTAATTTGTTGAGCCACTAACCATGAATTCATTCACCACTAGCCCACATATATATTATATATGTTAAATATAATTAAATATAAATTAATTTTATAAAATATATTAATTAAAAAAATTAAAAAAAATATAATTCAAACAAACAAAAGACATGACTCGCGCCCGCGTGTCTCACACTCATGAAATTAGATCAAAGTCGACACACTCACATGAAAGATAAGGAGGCCAAGAGGAGGTCGAGAGCTAGAGCACACTCGACACTACACTCACGCGAAAAAGAAGATAATAGTTGGGCAAGAGAAGGAGGTCAAGAGGAGGGCAATATCTAGGGAAAGAGGAGGCCAAGACACAGAGAAGGTGTTGGACAATAGAAAGTCCAGGGCTAGTGACAGATAAGGAGGCCAAGATCCACATAAAAGCCTGAGCGATAGAGAAAGAGAAGGAGGTCGTCAAAAATGGTAATTTCATGGGCTTTGTCCCCAAACTCACAAGAATCCAATCAAGTTAGGGTTAGGGTTAGCTCTTTTTCTTCTCCATGAAGATCCCTGCTCTTTTTTTTCCTTTTTTTTCACCATATTTATTTGTAATGTCTACTAGTTTTTGTTTTTTCCTTCTTCCCAATGTAAAAATTGGGATGTGGGAATTTCTCCCCTACAATATGGAACAAGTTTCTATGAATAATTTGGGTGAACCTGAGATCTTCTTAAATTATAACTACCATACCTAGAATGGCTTAACATTTGTCTCATATCATCTATCATGTCATTCTAACCCCTCTTTAGACAGGAATATTTTAAATGGCCATTGGTTCTACAAAACTCCATTTGAAAGGGATGTTTATGTAGTCCATCAACTATATGGGCTCCATTCCACTTGACACAATATTAATGCCACTCGGGAGAACATCCCCAAGGTCTAACTCTATGAATTGTTTTCCCATAACCAATGATGAGATTTCCATGCATTTTATTCTATCATCCATTGTAATATACTCTATTGGCCTATTACTTATGTAATAGAATCTTGTTAATCCTATAATTCCAAGCCCTTTGATTCAAAGTCTTCTTTGTGGTGTAATTTTGATATCATTTATGTGTTATTGTGGTGTTATACTGGTGTTATACTGTTATGCAGGCAAAAATATGATGCAATATGCTTCTAGAAAGTGTCAAGTGTCTAACGAACTTAATCCATGGAACCCCAGGCCCACCAAGGCATCCAAACCTAAAATATTATGCATAGCTCTTCTTATATGGGAGGTGTTAGTACACGAGACATGGCTCTTCTTATATGGGAGGTGTTAAAATACAAGACATGGATCCTATAAGGATTCCTGAGATAGATGTCGTTAGACATTTAATCATTAGTCCATATCATATCCAAATATGATAGACTCGTACCTCTGTGGACTTGATGCATCCTACCATGGAGAAACATGAGAGTGGATGTGGTTGTATTAATGTGGTCACTTGGTGTTCTCTCAATCTTATTTTATTTAATCCCCTTATGCGTACATGATTATTCCATGTGTCATTATATTGAGATTTTGAGATCTCAGACTCTTTCTCATAACAACTCATTGTATCCTTAAATTATCTTGGTTTCCCTATTCCTCATGCATGCAAAAATATGATGCAGTATGCTTCTAGCAAGTGTCAAGTGTCTAACAAACTTAATCCATGGAACCCCAGGCCCAACAAGGCATCGAAACCTAAAATATTTTGCATTAGTCTTAAGTCTAGGTACCATGTTTCTAATAAAGTTCTTGCATTGGANTTCCTATGGATCTGAAGTATTATTAGAGCCTAGTGAAATCTTGTTTGAGTCCAATTCTCCAAAATACTTGGAATTGTTTTGATAAGGGTGTCTTCTAACTTAGCTTTTAAAATGTGTAGTGGTCTCATGTGGCACACTCTAGAGCCACCACTAGTCCTTACAAGTTCATTCATGTTGATGTTGCATTTACATGTGGTGGAACTTAATTGGACCTTGTGTTTAATGAGCCAACCATGTTTAAGGATTCCCAAGATAGATCTTGTTAGACATTTAATCATTAGTCCACATCATATCCAACTATCATAGACTCGTACCTTTGTGGACTTGATGCATCCTACCATGGAGAAACATGAGAGTGGATGTGGTTGTATTCCTCATGTAGGCAAAATCTGATGCAATATGCTTCTAGCAAGTGTCAAGTGTCTAACGAACTTAAGCCATGGAACCCCAAGCCCACCAAGGCATCCAAACCTAAAATATTATGCATTAGGCTTAAGTCTAGGTACCATGTTTCTAAGAAAGTTCTTGCATTGGAAATATTTTAAATGACAAATATGCTCAATTCCTATGGATCTGATATAAAATTTTTATATAGAACTATGAATATGATGATGGAATACTAACTAACAACACATGTACATGCAACTGAAGGCACAACCAAATAGGTACCTATCAGATATTTCTTCATTGAGTGAGGAAATATTAGGACAAATAGAGGCCAGAAATGCAACTGCATCTAGTAGATATGATAAGAAAACAACAACCAAAGGTGAAAAAGTCAAAATAAAATTTTGTAGACGCATGAAATTTGTTCTTGCCGAAGGAGGATCATGCTCTTATGATGATGAGAGCATAGGAGACATAGATGTTCCACTCAGGTATAAGCATATGGTGAAGTAATGGGTACCTAAGGAACTACCTCCTATAGATGTTGACTTCGTTGTCAACAATAGGAAATATCGCATTGCACCATCCTCCTTGCATAGATTGGGGCTATTTTCCATGGATGCAATAATTGTAAAATACAATACAGTAATTGAATTGATGGACTATGTCAAACCATGTTACAGTTATAACGATTGGATGTGGTTGGTCCGGTACATGTGAAGTATGCGAAGATATGCACTCACCGTAAATTATATACAACTAATAAACAAGGATAAAAATAAGGGAGAAACTATCTATATTGATGGAAGGCCTAAAGCTTTCAACAATATCACAGGGTTTATAAACAACACACAACCCGGGACAACAAACAAACAACTGAATTGCATATTTGAGGGACGTGAAGAGAATTGAGTAGTCCTGTGCGAAATAAAAAAGATAGCTCTCGGGGAAGAGTTATTAGTGGATTACCATTTGAATCGAATAGACACATTGACTAATAGTGTGCAGGTTCTTATGCAACACTTCTTTAAGAAACCTGTACTAATTGAATTATATTTTTTTATTATCTTTAACATTGTTGTAAATATTATCGTTAACATTGTTTTTTTGTTATCATTAACAATTTTTTAAATATTTGGGGGTTCTAATTATATTATAATGTGGCAGGATGATTGTGGAAAAGGGCCAGCGACAGAACATGTCAATGATTATCAATTTCCACTTTCATTTTACGTTGTTTTTATTATTTGTTTATATAATTTTATTGAAATAACATTGTTTTTGCTTAAATTATATGTAGTCAGTAGGCCATGTCGATCATGATTCCACCAATGAGGAGGGGTTTTATTCTTGTGCTGATACGATGCTCTCATTAAAACAAAAGATCATTAAAGCTAACAAGGAACTATTTATCTTGTTAGATCGTCTAGAACAAATTCCGAACGTCAAAGAAAGGATCAAGATCCTTATGTCACAACTTAACACTTATAAGGTAATAACCATAATTTATTTATTTATTGTTTAATTCACACATATGTTCAATTATGATACTTTGTTCTTTAACTTTTACATTATCTCACGAAAAAACATTTTCTTTTTTATAAAGGAATATTTGGAGCCTGTTCAACACGGGGTTGGTAGTAGTGTCACTACAGAGACGCTATAGAGTCCTAATGTGGGTGGTCATACATCTGCTAGAGCACTATTTACTTCTCCATCTTCCACACCTCATTTAGATATGAGCAATGACACGCACTAACATGCATCTACACCTCGATCAGAGTCTAGAGAGGGTGGTAGAGATGAGGATCATAGTGATGTGGTTGAGATGGTTGCATTTCCTAGAGCTAGACATGTGACAAGCACAGGGACCCTTCCATGCACATTTTTGGTCGACGATAATGGAATTCCATTAAAACAATCAAGACTCCTAGGTAGTTTTAATTCATATTTTAATCATTAATGTTGTCCTCATAAAGAAATTGTCTAGATTATTAATTTTAAATTAATGATCATATCTTTTTGTGTAACAACCCTGGTTAAATAGTTGCATAGGGTTTATTAAGTATAGTTAATTAAATAATTAATTGTCTTAATGTGTATTAGTTAAATAATGATTAACTATTAATAATATTAATTATTTAATTATTTATTTATTGTTTAATAAATGTTGATTAATTAATTAATTGATTACTTAACACATTCAATGATTTGGGTAATGAATTCAAGGCTTAATAACTTTAATTTATTTATTATAAGATTTTACGTATGACAGGGGATAAGGTAATAAAGGGAAGGATAGGGTAATAAATGGAGGGATAAGGTGGGTGGCATTAATGGAGGGTAGGGAGTC
>JASDQU010261927.1:4667-18930 GCA_032191745.1 Picea mariana
AATGGGAGAGAGGCTAGAATGTTTGATAGTGTGAGAGGGAAAGAGAGGAATATAGAGTGATGGGATAGAGAGAGATAGTTTCAAAGTGTGAGGATGGTGTTGCTGTAATACCTTTCCTCTATGAAGTTGTTGTAATAATGGTGTTTTTGTAATACCTTTCCTCTATGAATTGATTATATGGGGTTTGGACAATCAAATATGAGATTACACATGTCTGCATGAAACGTAGCAATAGAGACGATATCTATGGCGTCAGAAAAGCGACGTCATGTGAAACGACATTTGAGGGGGTTTGTTTTTTGTTGTTCTCCCAACAATATAAAGTGGCAATTGCGTTGAATGCATCATCACAATTTGACCCAAATGTACACATGGGGATGACAAAGAAACCATCATTTTCTTATGGATATGGTGAACCATACATTCATGTTATAATTTATCCATTGGTTAACCATAAACTACAATGACATATCCATAATATCTAGAGGACATAATCAAAATATTATACATACCTAAATGGTGATTTTTCAATTTAGCAATTGAACATAACAATTCATAAAACATTAAACATAACTAGAATTGATGGCTATGTAAACTATGCTGAAAGGAGAAATCACACTTGATATGATAAACTAGTCGACAGTACAATTGGAATGGTTGACCCCACACGTTTCTGTTCAGCTGTATGACCCTCTATTAGTCTTGAGCTTCCCTCAATCTACAAAAAAATATCTTAAAGTACCTGCCAAAATCATTCAACTTCCATAAATATCTAAAAAATCAATACAAGTCATATTTGTAGCGCATTATTTACTCTAAGATGAATTTTTTCGAGAGTGTTATAACATACATGAATGATCTCCTCTTGGTTTTAATAATTATTTATTGGAGCCACGCATCTAATATTTGATCAAACTACCTCCCTTGATTTGAAGCAGTAGGAACGAAGTCAACATTGACTTTGTTTTTGCTCCGTTGGATCAAGGGAGGTTTGCTCCAAGATTAAATGACTCCAATAAATTATTCTCTACTGAACAGGGCCAACCACGTGAAGGAAAAATATCTTATGGCCCCTCCCCCCCCTCACATCACTCTTAATTCCCCAATACCTAACATATAAATTTATTGAAATATTTACAGAAAAAACAAACATATATACATACCTATATTCACAATTGTTTACAATGAAATAAAATGTTTCCACGATCCATTTGGAGTGAGTGAAATATGGTGAAAATAGATTTTATATTAAATAGTTATTAAAATATTCATGTACATCATCATTTAGTACTTTTATCTGGCCTCTTCTTCTTAGCTCTATAGTTCCTAATCATTTCATCAATATCTACGTCTTCGTTCTTTGGGTGCTCTTCAAAATATGATTGTGATTGCATCTACTCACATAGATAATTCCTAGCCCCGGGGTACTCACGGTGTAATGGATGCCGCTGTGATGAGGCATCACCCACAAAAGAAAAAAAATAAAAGAATTAAATGGCTAGTTTTTAAATATCATTGAACTAGTTCAATGATATAAAAAAAAAAAACCTGCAATGTCATTATTTACCTAGTGCACTGGTCAACACCATTTGAATGGTTGGCCATGCATGCTCCTCTTCAACTATATGAGCCTCAACTACATCATTATCTGCCATTGAGATGACAAACTTTATAAGGACAATCATAAATGTATAAGTAAAAATAAATAAAAGTATAAAATGTATAACTACGAAATTATTAAGTATATGATTAAAATATAATCATATTACCGTCATTTTCTAGCTCGGTTGTAGCACCATCACGTGGATGCACCCCCATGGAAAATTTGGACTGCATGGGAGAACCATCTTCTGGTTGCAAATTGCTAACAACGCACTGCTCTCCAATACTAGTGTGTTCGTTGACAACGATGCTCCCCTAATTAATAATATTAATAATATCCAACATGAATGTATTATATTAATAATAAAGGTTAATGTGGATTGAATTTTATTTGCCTTATCCTGCAAAGTGGTTCTTGGTATCTTCCCCAAGCTTTTTCGGTGTTCAACTACCACTTTATATCCATACCTGTAACAAAGATGGAGGTATTCCTCCGTGGTTTCAATACCAAACTCGTCACCCTGCATTGCATAAGAGTATGTGTTTTTAATGTTATTCATTGGAATTACATAAAAATTTTAAGGTGATACAAATAATATATTTAGGTGCTTACAATTCGTGACTGCAACTTCAAGCAGCCTCCCTGGCCTAGCCTATGTTGGCCACATTTGGAAAGCCTTTATTTTGTTGCCTTTGACGTGTTAGTCAACCTATCATCAAAAGTTTCAAGTATGCTAATATATACCACACTTTTATTTACATATAAAAAGAATTGAAGGTATTCAATTGAAATTGTAATTTACCTTCTCGGACCAGAGGGTGTTTTTCCTCCATCTGTCAATTTCTTCTCTTTTGTGTCCTCAATGAGGGCCTTCCAATCCCTCTCTGGAATCATCAGAGGATGCTCATACCTATCATTTTTTTCAAGTTCTTCCTATATGTTTCTCGGTTATATTTTAAATATTGGCCAACAAAAGCGGTGGCCAAGGTCTTATCAAATGTGTCTACACCAAAAATTGTTTCGAGATAATCCATCAATTCTTTTTTGAGATTGGAATTCTGGGAATTCCACCTCTCCCATATGGTGGGCCCCAAAATCAGAAATGCTTTATTCTCCAAGGACCTATAAAAATCATTATTCCCTACATGCAAAATGATTATATGATGATTATTTTAAAAATATTAATTTAGATGATTTATATTTGTCTAGATAGAGAACATGAAACAATTAAAATTTTAAAAATTACCTAGTACTTTAACTTGGTTTAATGGAATCCCTTCCTCGTTGACCATAAAGGTTCCCTTAAGGGTCCATGTGTTGGTCACACGTCTTTCTTTAGGAAAAGAAACCATATAGTTTTTCAAATCATCGACCTCATCTCCGTCACCACCTTCAGAGCATACCTGTGTGGCCTCTTCCTCGGTGTGCGTGTCATGGCTCCCACCTAATGGTGTGGAAGGTGGAGATCTGAATAACTGCATCTTGGCAGCTATACAAGGGCTTGTGTTGGGACCCTGTGGCATCTGTGCAGTGCCACTACTACTGAAACCATGCATTTCAGTGTCAACATGATCCAAAAATATCTATACAAGAAAGAAAATATTTTTTTGTTTGGATAATGTAAAAGTTAAAAATCAAGCTTTCATAATTGATCATCTTATGCCATAAAAATAAAACCACTTGAAATTATGGTTATTACCTTATATGTCTTAAGCCTTGTCATAACTTATTTGATCCTTTCTTCTACCTGGGGAATTTGATCTAGAATATCTAAGAAGTGAGATAGTTCCTTGTTTTCTTTATTGATCTTTTTTCTAATTAAAACCAGAGGGTCGGGGGATTCATACAAATCCATTTCACCGAGCGAATCATCATCAACATCATGTTCTGAGGCCTCTTTTGATTTACCATGATTAGCCTGCCACATTACAGTAAAATTAGAACCCTAATCATTATCATGAGAAATAAATTCAAATGTATGAGAAATCCTCCCTCTTTATTGACATCCAAGGAATAATGTTATTGTTGATAACAAAAATAGGACACACTGAGTAGACATGCCGAAGCTCTCCAAATGAATTAACACTGTAAAGAACATAATGAAAATCATAAAATATAAGAGTCATTGCTTATAGGTTGGGTAAACAAGTATACATACCGCCCCCATAATAGCAACATTTGTATCTATTCAATTCAAATTGTAATCAATCAATAACTCTTCCCCTACAACTATTGATTTTATTGCACATACAAATACATTGTTTCCTTCATGCCCCTAAAATATGCAATTGGGTCGCTCATTTTTGGTCACAGGTCGTGTACTATTTATAAACCCTGTAATATTCCCTGTTGCTTTTGGCCTTCCATCAATATAGATAGTTGCTCCTTTATTTTGATCATTGTTTTTTAGTTGTATATAATTTGCAGCCAAACCATATCTTCGCATACTTTTTGTATATTGGAATATTCATATCCAATATTTGTATATATAACAGGGTCTGATGTACTCCATCAATTTAGTTAATTTGTTGTAATGGGCTTTTATTCCATTCATAGAAAATAGCCCCAAACCATGTATTGACGATGGAGCAATCCGGTATATCCTTTCGTTTGCACAAAAATCAGTGTTTATTTTAGGAAGATCCTTGGGTATCCATTATTTAACTATATGTTTGAACCTTAAGGACTCATCAATTTCATCTATTCTTTCATGATCATAAGAAAACGATCCCCCTTTCACAAGAAAAAATTTAATGTGTCTATGGAATTTTATTCTGATCTTCTCACCTCTAGTTGATCTCCACCTTTTAGACCTACTAGATGTCTCACTTTCCTCTATTCTACCTGAACTCCCCTCACTCAATGAATATATATCTGACAAATACATGTTTGCTTATACGTAATATAACACCATCAATGACAAAAAATTACTTTCAAATCTAGTTTATGCATGATAAGATTTCCCTATAATGTTGAAACTTGTGGCATAAGCTTGATATCTTTTCTGTTAAATTTCCTAGTAGATTAGGGTTGTTAAGAAGTGAAATATCATCTATTGTTTCTATTGTTTTATTATATTTCATATCATCCCTAAGGATGTAAATTCTCAGGGGCTATATCTGGGAAACTCTAGGAAAGAGGTAAAATTTCCGAAGTTCAAGACACTAAGTTTCTAATTTAGAATTTCAACAGAATTTTTAATTGATTTTTTTACATAAAAAAATGTTTTCTAGAGTCAATTAAACAAACAAAAATTCTACTAGAACCCAACAAGATAATGGTGGTGTTTGATTGATGCCAATGTCGCATCATCAGGTATAGTGTTGGGTGGTATAACAATGTGTCTACACAACTAATTTTTGGAGGTGAATTTTGATTTCTTGGGATTAGTTAAATTATTCCATTGGTGCTTGACATTTATTTGTTGAGAAAAACTATTGGATTTCTTGTATATATTGTTGAACCCTAGTAATAATCCAGTCCAATGGTCACAATTTCAATGTCTAGAAGCAACGTATGATCACGACATTCCAATGCAATTGATTGTTAGGATTGGTCATAAGAAAGGGTAGGAGAAACTCTGATGATGAGAATGGGCAAGAATTATTGCACTCAAAGAATAGAGAGATTATGATGTTAATAAAGTTGTCCATAACAAATGATAAGTTGCTACAAGTCCAATATTTGGTAGTGATTACCTTGAAGAGTTTATCTCCTTTTGGAAATTTTGTTGAAACTTTAAATGTCACCAAGGAGATTACTAACATTACATTTAAGTTGTGTAGACAATTATTAAAAAAGGACAGATTCAATAAATAGTTTATAAGCAATAGAAAAGCATCCAAAAGTTCCTTTACAGTAAATATTAAGGAAAAAGGAATGTAGAAACTAAATGACAGAATTTGAAGTTGCAGAAATTCAATATTGGAATTGAATGATGGCGTAAAATGGCTTATAAGGAGATTACAAGGATGAGAAGACCATGTCTAATATTTAGTCCCTATTGAAAGATTACAACAAATTGCTTATGTAGATTTTTACTGATATGAAAGGGATTCAAGAAGAGTTTGGGGACATGAGGATAGAGTTGTGGTCAGATGTTAATCATGTTAACCATCAACCCTATCATCTTAATCCCAGGGTTAAGAAGAAGGTAGAAAAATAATTTGATATAATATTGTAAATCCGATTAATATTCTGAGTAGATGAATCCAATTAGATCATTCTTATTGTTATTCATAACAATAAGGAATTTCATGACATTAAGATTTGTGTGGACTTTAGAGGCTTAAACTCTACTTGTGTATGATACTTTTCCTAGTCCTTTTAGTGATGAGGTGATTGATCAAGTTGTAGGAAAAGAGGATTATTCATTTATATATTGCTTTTCAAGATATATCAATTATGAATTGAAAAATAAGACAATAATAAGACCACCTTTACTATAAAATAAGGATCCTTTGGTTATAATTTCATGCCTTTTGGGCTCAAGAATGCACCAGGTATCTTTTCTCAAGTTGTGATTACAACCTTTAGAGATTTCATTCACAAGTTTTTGGAGGTATATATGGATGATTTAATTGTATATAAATTGTTGAAGGAACATATTGGGTTGTTGAAGTTAATGTTTGATAAATGTAGGAAGCTCTATATCTCCCTGAATTTGAAGAAGTGAACCTAAACTATTCTTGTGGACCCTTCAATGTGAAGCTACTTTTAATATACTCAAACAAAAAATGGTAAGTTCCCTAATTTTGGTGTTTCCTAATTTTAATGTAAAATTTCATGTACATGTAGATGTTTTTTCATAGCATTAGGAGTGGTTCTTGTGGAACCAAGAGAAGGAAATTTAGATCACCCTATATATTTTGCAACTAACATTATTTACATATGTGTGATGTATCATTAAAGGAATGATATTCTATGGGAATGCCATCAAGGAGTTGCAAGAGGGAATATTGGAGGAAAATAATAGATCACAAGATTGTCCAAGCTAGTCTTAGGTGGCCAACCATATTTAAGGGCTCTAAGGAGTATGCTAGAACTTATGATGTCTATCAAAAAGTAGGTAAACCTTATAGGAGAGACTAGATGATTCTTCAAAAGATGATTCATCTCATCTTGCATATCTTGTTCCCATTCAGGTTGTCCTTGTGCATCTGAGTAAGATATAGGATCAAAAGTCTCAAGAACACACATGCATGTGTGATGATAGGAACCTTCGACACTACAACCATAGTGGTTGAAGGTGTTGAAGGAGTATTGTTGGATATAGTGGGTATGGGAGTTGAAGGACTACCAGTATCTTTCTGACTCGATTCAATAGTCATCCTTGTATGATCAAAAGTCTAGTAGGTGGAGGTATATGTACCACATATGATAACTTTACACCTTTTAGAAGTAAACGACTCAAAATGCGATGGTAACTGTAACAAGCGACGAGACTTGCGGGGAAGCTGGTATAGCTCCACAATGACTCAAGGGTCATGATATAGAATAAAACAAATCCTAAGGCCAACTAGTAATCAAAGAGCACACCAAAGTAAAATAAACAAAAGGCCAATATGCACACAAACAAGATAAAGTGGTTGAAAGGGGCCTCCCTCTCTAAAGTAGGTATCCCTTGCCCAAGAGGGGCTTGAGAATCCTCTGCTAAATATTGGAGGTAAAAAAATCAGTTATAATGACCCTCGTGGGCTTAACAACTAGTCAGTCAGATCCCCCCGGAGAGGTAGTCCTCCATAAATGTTGTGTGTTGTCTGACCCTTATCTGACCTAGGGTACCTGCAAAATAACCCCTGCAGGTAACCTCTGTGGTACCTAAGTCAAGCAACTAAGCAACCACGATATAAATGTTGCATAGGAGAACAGCCGTAAGTTAGATCCACCGTATGGGCAGGGTAATAAAGCCTGAAACCTTGAAAGCACCACCTCTCACAGAGGTAAAGGTACTAGAAAGATCCCCATATACGAATAGATCCCCATAAATATATCTAATGCTAAGAAGGTATCGAGGGGATATCCCTTCAACCAACCTCACGCGATCTTATTCTTAACTCCGGTGTAAGTGGAGCCTCCTGATATTACCGATTATACAATGGATTTCTCCACTCCCTTAGTCAGACACATATATTGATTTAATATCCTTGGAGAAGTTTACTCACAAAATCCTATTCCAAGGCTCTAAATCCTAAGCTAGTGTGTGCAACCTAGAAAATAAAATCATTACTAATCAATTTTAAATTCTAAGCACTACTTTTAGTGGCCTTGCTTACTCAAAAAGGTGTGGTCGTGAAACTAATGATTTTATGACTCAACAAGTAAAATAAATGAATATGAACACAATACAAAGTCCTAAATTCAATTCTCAATAAATGATATGCTTTTCAAAATGCAATTTTCAATTTAGTAGTTATGTAATTCTAAATAAGATGCAATATTTATTTACATGTACTAAGATCAATGATAAAGACCATGCATTCATGTTAGAATTTCAATGTTGGTGAACCATAAACCTACACTGATAGATCCATAATATCTAGACATAATCAAAATATTATACATACCTAAATGGTTATTTCTCAATTTAGCAATTGAACATGCAACAAAAAAACCGTGGTGGTGCTCAACATCATGCCTCATACATGGCGAATAAAAATGTTGTTGTAAAGTTGCAACTATATTTGATGTGAAAAAATGCCCAATCAACTTCAAGAAAAGAGATTACCAAATCAACAAATCCCTAGGTTCATTTGCAAGTAAGCACATCCTATCAAGTCAATACAAAAGATCTTTATTCATATGAAAATAAACCGAATCAATAATAAGTCTTTTGTAGGTAGTGTGTTATCCTTAATGAATGGTTGCATAAAATTTCACAAAATTTATGTGTATATTGTAGAACTCTTGATAGTGTTCTATATCACACCTTGTTGTGTTAAGAACCACTGTGAATGTTATTGGTGGTTGACTCGAGTAGTATTCTACATTGTTATCTCTTCAATGTAAATGTTTGATAACCAATTGGAATTTCTATAAGAAATTCCATTTCATATTTTCTGTGTTCTCAATTTTTCTCTAGGTATGTAGTTTTTTATGGTTAGATTGAATAACAATTTATTTTCCCTATACATAGTGTCTCCACTAGTGAACTACTTAAGAAATGGAGTACATCTCTCTATCATAACTTCAAAAGTTGTGGAATGCATCATTGAATGTCTCTAAATAAAACAAAATGGAATGACATTGTTGTGTCAAAAAAATACCTATCCCATATTCATATGCATCATCTTCTATATCAAAAGGATGAGCAACATATAATAGTGTAAGCATAGGTGTAGTTCATAGCTTCAACATATTCACTTATTAAAAAACATGTTGTTGAACCTTGGTCTAGATGATGAAGACTTATTTCCTCAAATCCCCTCTTAAGATTAACATAGTAAGGTTGTACTAGTGAAGGAAAGAGAGGTGAGAGGAAACAACTATTATGAGGGAGGGTGAAATTTGGAAATGCTAGCCTACAACTAATGAGAGCATTAGATGTGTAATTATCGTGAGGTGACATGAAGTGATGATGTTAAAAGGAACCATCAAAGGCATTGATGATGGTGAGGTGATATTATCAATATTTTGAAAAGGAACTATTGAAGGCACTAATATTAATTATAAGGTGACATTAGTGAGAGCACATGCCATTGATTCTAGTTGAAAGGCATCATTGAAGGCATGAGGTGAATATGTTAGCATGGGGATGGCAAAGAAACATAAGGAAACAATGTTAATTAAGCACCATCGAAGGTAGGAGGACAACATTGAGAGGAAGGAAATTTCATGTAAATTAAGGTGACCTTATAGATATAGGCTACAAGATGCAACCACCAAAGATAACCTCTCAGGGAAAATAGCAAGGGAGTGGTGACTAGTCTCAACTAAGGAATTCTATGTTGAATCTATCCCTACTTAAGACAATGAAATAAAGGGAGACATTCAAAGATGAACAGATCGAGGAAATAGGTGGTCAATAAGAGAAAACATAATACAAGGAAGAGAGGAAAACCTTTCCCTAGGAATATTAAGGATAAGGTAAAGAAGAGACATGAACAGTAAAGGTATGATAGGCTATGATTAGGGGACTAGAAAAATGGAAAGGGGGAATAAAACAAGGAGAGTAGGTGTTACCCTAATAATATCAAGGTGATAATGGAGGAGAAAAATATGTGTAAGACTACCTAGAAAGAACCATCAAATGGACATGTAGTAGAATGGAATTCCCTACAAATAAGGATAGGAATTCCAACCTAAGGGATCTTGGATGAAAAATAAAAAGAAGGGGTAGATTCCATGGGTAAAGGAGGAGTGGAAGGAGGAAGGATATATTGTAAAGGAAGAGGTTCCAACATAGGAAAAATACAAGGAAGAATGTCACTTGGTCATTGAGGGATTGTATGAGGAGGAGGAGGCATCGATATAATATTGGTAACTAAATGAATACCACCCATTGTCGTCAAATTGTGCTATAAAGAGATAATTATATAAGTTTTTAGAGGCCATGTTAATACTATCTATGAAATAGGATGAAGTCTTGATGGGATCAAGATGCACATCATCATTAGGTAAGTTCCATGTCAAGAGGTAGAATCTTGTTTTGGGATTATATATGATCATATGCAAGATGTTCTAAGATGGATTATATATGGTCATGTACTAACATGCTATGTATAAGATGCAAGATGTAGAAATGATGGAGGAAATAGTGAGGGAAATGGATCCACTTGCTAAGAGTGGGATGTAAGGTGGGAATAATTATGGAGTATCCAACAAAGGAATGATAGGTGACTAAATATAGAAAGAAATAAGAATTAAGAACTAAAACTTAATAAATAAATAGAAAGGATATTAGGGCCATGAGAAAAGAAAATATTCAAGACCACAAGGACATGGCAATAATCAAGGTGAGGTAGAAACAACAAGGGCACACCAAAGGTGACTTTAAGTGAGGATGTCAATAATATAGGGAGTCCAAGAGGGAGGGAATGAACACAGAGAAAGGGAGGCTGGAATAAACAC
Organism: Picea mariana; assembly: GCA_032191745.1. Classification (NCBI taxonomy): domain Eukaryota; kingdom Viridiplantae; phylum Streptophyta; class Pinopsida; order Pinales; family Pinaceae; genus Picea; species Picea mariana. The sequence goes on from JASDQU010261927.1 coordinate 15,340, forward strand.
CAGGGAGAAAGGGAGGTTGGAATGTTGTAGTTTTCATTCTAGCTCAAACAAGAGGTAAACCAATAGGGTATGACGCTGGAATAAACTCCAACAATACATAACCTTTGATATGCAACAAATGAATTAGTAAAATAGGTACCTCCTATAGGTTGGTTGCTTGGTACAAATTGCAAGTGTTTTGTGTTACAACTTTAATTAGTGTGCGCCCTTTCTTGAACATGTATCAACATACCAAGAATACCCCAAAGTATAGTAATGGATAAGGGTTCCAGATCATGGTCTAATCCTTAACAAAATCATACAAACAAATCAATGATAATAGTTTTCTCATTATTGTAGACAATTTCATTCACCTATTTCATCAAACAGTTCAAATGCAACCTTATATAATCAACTTGATGCTCGAAACAAATAAAAAAATTAAAAATATATATCTAAATTTATTTCCATAATAGAGAATGTGTATTTCCAAGCATACACCACTTTCTAATGTGAATATAAACCAACTTGCAAACAAATATTCCTAAGGATTTTGTGTGAATCTAGGAATTTTCATTGAGACATTTATTCAAACAGCTTGGATGCAATCTAAAATACCAACTCTAACATGCAAAGATCATAAAATAGATTTAGGAAGTGTGTTTCATTGTCATGTATATTGGTCTTCGAGCAAAAAATGCGTCCATAGGGTTGAGTTCCATCATTCCAAAATTTCCCCCATATGCCCAAAACTTAGATCTCTAACCATAAATATCAGTATGTGTCAAGGGGTGATGTTGGAAAGAGATTTCAGAAAAGAAGGTGGGAGATCAAAGCTTCATCAGGGCTGAAATTTATAGCATCAAGAATTGTAACCAAACTCAGAGAAACTTTGTAATGAACCAACCAATTCATTCACTTGAGCCTCCATAGTAAAAGGAAAAATTACCGATTTTGGAGGCATTGCTCGTGTCCTCTGTCGCTAGGGTCTCCTCTTTTGCTCGCACTATGGGCTAGCTAGAGTATCTAGCTATGCCGCTCACACTGTAGGCTAGCTAGTGTATCCTCTCTCACTCACACTATCCTAGAGTGTATCCTTTGTCACTAGGGTCTCCTCCTACGCTCGCACTGTGGGATAGATAGGGTATATGGATATGTCACTCGCATTGTAGGCTAGCTAGTGTATCCTCTATCACTCACATGGTCCTCTAGTGTATCTTCTGTCGCTAGGGTCTCCTCTTATACTCGCACTGTGGGATAGCTAGGGTATCCCGCGTCTCTTTCTCTCGCACTATAGGCTAGCAGGTTTGGTTTCGTTCAAGTTTTGTTATATTTTTTTATTTCATATTAAACAATATAATATATATTATATTAATTATAACAAAATATAATATAAATGTATAAATTATAAAGATAAATAGAAATAATATAAATTATATGTAGGTTGGGGTTTAGGAATTATATGGGTTATATGGGCTAGGGATTATCATTGAGGTTAAGGATTAGATGGTTTAGAGGTTATAAGGGATGATGGTTAGGGGTCATAAGAGATTTATATAAGTTTTATAGGTTAGGAGTGATACAAGTTAAAATTTTAAGGTATTAGGAGTTATAACATAAGATTTAGATGGGTTATTTGTTAAGGGTTATAGGGGTTAGGTATAAGAGGGTTATGAGGGTCAAGGGTTTGATGTTATATGTTATAGGCTAGATTTTCTAAGGGATATATGGCTTTGGAATTGTAGTTATTAGTTGTTTTAGGGTAAGTGGCTATAATGGTTAGGGATTATACATGTTAAATGTTATATTCCTTAGGGGGGTTTATGGGTTGTAGGAATTATTGGGGTTACAAATTTTTCATTATATATTTTTGAGGTTAAGGGTTTAGAAATTGTAATAATTAAGGGTTAGTTGTGATAGTAATTAAAGGACGATGTTGATAAGAATTTATGAGGATAGAGAGATATGAATTATAGAGAGTACATGTACATGAATTTAGGATTATATGTTTTACATGGATTAGGGATCGTATGAGTCAAGGGTATTATATGTCAGGGATGATAGGCCATAGGGTTATGGTTCATAGTAGTTTAGAGCTCATTACAATTTAGAATTTTAGTAGTTAGAGACTAGAATAATAGTGTTTATAGAGGTTATGAGTTAATGATTTTATAATTTAGGGATTAGAATAATAGTGTTTATAGGGGTTGCATTTCAAATTATAGAGTTCAATGGATATGGGTCATTGAGGTTATGGGTTTTAAAGGGGTTTTAAGGTAAGGAGTTAAGGCTTGTAGGGATTGTTAGGAGTTACACATATTAAATTTTATGTATGTGCTTGTGAAAATGGGTGAGGCTAGGTGCAAGTCCTAGGTAACTTTGATAGAATAGATACCCCACACTCATGGCTTCTTAGCTGAACAATATTTATGTAGCATGGAAAGATGTTTATGTCTGAGTGTTAAATCTAAAATGGAGTAGTTGTCTCTTTCTTGTGTTGACCCAAATATTTAGTAAAAAAATTGTACAAAACTTATTAAGCCATTGGAAAGAAAAATAAGGTCTTTTGATCACAACATTGCACCAACTATTCATGTTCATGCAATACCTTGGTTTTGACCCTTATAATGTATCGAGTTAGATTATGTATAGTTTGTAAATACGAGGTTATAATGATAGGAGACGATCCAAGTGAGCTTAAATAAATGGTTCAATGTATAAATAATGTACACATGATAGTATGGATTCCTTATAGTGTTGAGCTCAAGGCTAAGACATGACTAGTGAATGGCTAAGAATGTAGATGATGTAGATATATTATATGTACCATGTAGTAGTCTTTCCAATGTTTGTTAGAACTATCTTAAAATTTGACATGGAACTTCAAATACACCCATCAAAACTTTCTTCCACCAACCTCGCACAGTGAGAAGTGATGGGGCCAACGTTGAAATGTTTTCAATCTGTGCCCGTGTGCATCAAAATTTGACATGGTTAGACTACATAGTTTCCTTGAAAGTATGCAAGGGTTTCGATACTTAAGGATGTTTGATGTGCCTACATAATACTTAAGGAGGGTTTGATTATTGAATTACCAAGTCGATTTGATGTCGCAGAAGCTTCAATTCACCCACCACAAATGTCATGCATCGACCCTGCATAGTGAGCAGTGAATGGGGCCAATGTTGAAATTTCTTCAATATGTGCATGTATGCATCAAAATTTTACATTGTTAGACTAGACACATGCCTTGAAGATATGTGAGGTTTTCAAGACTCAAGGATGTATGATGTCCCCACATAATTTTTTAGATCTTCCACATTTGCATCAACATTCATCATGCACCTCTCACTGTCATCATTTATCATTCCCTTCTATAGAATTATTGTCGAAACTATCTTGAAACTTGACATGGAGCATATTTTTTGGAACTCTCTTGAAATATTATCGCACTTCCAATACACCCATCACCAATGTCATCTTATATCAACCTCACACAGTGAGCAGTGAATGGGGCCAACGTCGAAATTACTTCAAACTATGCATGTATGTGTCGAAATTCGACATGGTTAGACTAGACACATGCCTTGATGGTATATGAGGGTTTCAAGA
>JASDQU010261928.1:1793-15581 GCA_032191745.1 Picea mariana
GTATCCCTTCATTTGCTGGATAATAATAAAGGAAGGACCTGGCAATTTCTCTGGTGGACGTAGCCCACACTGGGTGAACCACGTAAATCTGTGTCTCTCTTGTATTGTGTGTCTTATGTGTTTTGTTTATGCATTTGTTTTATTTTATTTCTCTGCGGTCCTGTTTTTCTAACATGATTCAGGAGGACACATGGCGACAGATGGGCCAGTTTGGGAATTCAGAGTTCGGAAGAATTGGAAGTGTGCTAGTTTGAAAACTTCTGAAGGGAGTCAAAGTGATGAGGCATGATGAAATCACCTGGGATGATGTGGACACAAGGGATGTGTGCCACATGTCAGTAAGATTTGGGCATTTGGAATAGTGAAAAGTTGATTAGAATGTGACACATGTCACCCGTCTGATTGGGCCACGTGTTTGCTTCGAGTATTTCACCACGTGGTGATAGATCGTGTAGTCTGGAAGACTGCGCACTTAGGAAGGAAAAGGTGTGATAGGTTGCATAGGGTCAAAACTCCCGAAGGCATGAAGGCCGGAGTATATATCAACTGTCGATTACAGAGGACATGTGTCGAAGGATCGTCAACTTCAGGTGAAATCACTCTGGGAGAAAATGCAGGAGGGAAGTTTGAAGCTTCTGAAGCCTGAAATGCTGAAACGATTCACAACCACTGATCTGTGGGAGGACACCTATTAGTAGATAAATAAATTTAGGTAAAGGAATTTTGTGAGGAGGCAAACGAGAAAAGTTGAGACTCCTGAAGCGCGGAGTCCCGAAGTGGATCTTGATTGTCAATTGCGAGAGAGGACGAGGACCATTGATCTGGTCCTGGTTGAAAGTCTCGAAGTCTTGAATATTTGGACAAGCACTTTTCATCTAAGCACAGGGTCATGGTCGTGGTTGTATGCAGTTTGAGAGCTGAGGAAAGGAGGTCTAAGGTCAGATTTGGTTGTCTCTGAGACAGAAAAGTGTTAAGGGAGGATTAGCCGCAGTTTCTTGTCATGATCACCTGGGGAGGTGGTTTGAAGGAAGCACCTGCACAGGGTGAAACTCTGTGTCAGCCAAGGATAACGGGACACTGTTATTTTTAGAGAATGGGGATATAATCTCCATGGAAAAAAACAAGAAAGAGACATGTAGCATGGTTTGCCAATTTGTTTTGTCTGTCATACACATAATTCTAACAAAATGGATGCATGCACATTTTGCAGAATTAAGAGGCTTAAGAGCATCAACTCGGGATGCGTATTGAGGAAATGGAAGAAGGAAAGGGAGCCTCCAGTCATGAAAATGAGTTCAAAGGCCAGAATACTAGGATTGGTAATGCAGAGACAAATTCCAATGGACGCAAGGGAAAAGAAGAACAGGAAAAATTAATAGAAACAGTAAGAAGCCTAAAGATGGAAGTGCAAAGATACAAAGAATACAATGAGAGACTGATGAGAGAGAAAAGCCATATAAATGCTCGAGTGTTGTAGAACTTAAATCAGTTGCAGAGGAAAATGAAGAAGGGATCAAACTCAATACGAGAAGAAGAAGGAAGGTGTCATGAAAGAGCAGATTCTTGTGTAAGAGTTGGTTATTCCAGAAGCGCTAGAATATCTCATGGACACCACTCACCTCCTTACTCAGGAAGAAATTTTTATGCATCGGATGATCCTGTAAGCAGTCCAGAAGTGTCTCTTTTCATACACCAAAGAAGGAAACAAGGGGTATATTGTTTACAAGGGGAGCTGAGGAAGCTCAAGCCACCTTCCTTTGATGGTGAAAAATAAAGGGAATATGATTATGAATCATGGTTTTTTGGGCTCCAGAGATATTTTCAGTTGCATAACTATTCATCAAACCTGGTATCCAGGATTGCCACCTACCATTTACACGGGAAAGCTGCAGTGTGGTGGGACCAACTGAAGCAAGTGGAACATGTTGATGAAAGTAGGATCACTTGGAAATAGTTCAACAAGTACTTCCATAAGAAGTACCTCTCAGAGCATTTCTATGACAAGAAAATGCAGGAGTTCTTTGAACTTGGGTTGGGAAGCATGACTATGGAAGAATACACGAATAATTTATTGGGATTGGTAAAGTATGTCAGGTTCATTGGTGAAAGTGAAAATACAGATATTTCTAAGTGGATTGCTAGCCTTCTATAAGGAAAAGATCAAGTATGATGAACCCAAGACCTTGACTGAGGCCATCAGGAAGGCTAAATACATGTATGAGCAAGGCCAGGGAAGAGAATCCCTGCAGAAATATTGGAAGGAAAAAAAGAATGTGAAGTCCTATCAGAGGAGGAAATGATTCAAACCTCCCTTCAATAGGAATGAGCCAAATAGAAATCATCAAGATCAGTATGCTAAAGGGGATTTCAATAAGGAATATTCCTTGGGAAAAAGGGGAAGACCACCAATCCAATGTTGGGGATGCAAAGAAGATCACTTGTACAAGGATTTCCCACATAGAAAGGACAGAGTGAATACTGTGCACAACATCCAAGAGGCTACAATAGTCATAGATATGGGAAGAATCTATGAAGCTTTAAATGATTGACATGCAGAGTACCAGTCCAATATGATCGAGGTGGAAGGTAATATCATAAATCAACCTGTTTCTATTTTGATTGATTCAGGAGCAATTCATTGTTGCATTGATACTAAGATAGTGGATAGATTACATTTGGAGAAAAGTAAACTTGGAAAAGAAGGTTTGGTTCAGTGAGCCATTGGAACCAAAAGAAGAATCCATGATATGGTCAGAGGATTTTCCATAAGTCTTGATGGCGTGAATACTAGAACTGATCTAAATATCATACCATTGGGGTCTTATGATGTTCTGATTGGGATGGATTGGCTGTACAAGCATCATGCCATCCTAGATTTTCATAACAAGACATTTACATGTCTTGATGGAAATGGAAAACAAATCATTGTGAGAGGAGTTCCAAGACCCATCTCTATAAGGGATATTTCAGCCTTACATCTAAAAAGATGTTTTAGAAAAGGATGTCAACTGTATGCATCTCATGTGGAGGAGCTCGTTGATACAAAGGGGCCAAGCCTTGAAGATTTCTCGGTGCTACAGGAATTTGAAGATGTATTCGAATAAATACCCGGATTTCCACCAAGGGAGATAGATTTCTCAATTGATTTAGTGTCAAGAGTTGCCCCAGTGTTGAAAACACCTTACAAAATCAGCACACCAGAGTTAAAATAATTACAAATGCAATTGGAAGAATTGTTGAAGAAAGGGTACATACGTCCAAGTGTTTCACCTTGGGGAGCACCAGTACTTTTTGTCAAAAAGAAGGATGAAACCTTGAGGTTGTGTATTGAATTTCAACAATAGAACAAGTACACTATAAAGAACAAGTATCTTTTACCCTGAATTGATGACCTCTTTGATCAGCTAAGAGGAGAAAGAATATTTTCAAATATTGACCTGAGGAAAGGATACCATCAGGTAAGAATCAAGGAATAAGACATTCATAAGACAACCTTTAGGACCATGTATGGGAATTATGAATTTGTAGTGGTGCCATTTGGGCTAACCAATGCACTAGTTGTCTTCATGTGCTTAATGAATGGCATATTCAAAAATTATCTCGACAAGTTTTTCATTGTATTTATGGATGACATACTCATATATTCTAAGTCTGAAGAGGAACATGAACATCACTTGAGATTGGTGTTGCAGGTACTGAGAGAACATCAGTTGTATGCCAAGTTGAGTAAGTGTTCTTTTTACCAAAAGTGTAACGTTCCGCCAGCCAACCTCAGGCCGAAGTGTGCCACTCCAGAGAAACCACTCATGCTCTGACACTAGTCGGTAAAATTCTTAGTAATCAACTGAGTTATGCCACCTATATTTACTCTTTAAACTACATCCAGCTAAAACATATACATACAACATTCTAGCGGAAGCTTTAAAGTTAAACAACAATTTTATTTCTGTGACATACAACTTTTATATGGAAATAACAGTAACCACAGATGTGCAGCATTCACAGGAAATTACCCATAATCACACAAGCAATCATAATCACATATATGCTAAAATCATAACATAGGCATGTAAATAAAAAAACAACATATCATTTTATCATACAATTGGTACTTATCTTAGAAATACTGTCACCAACTGCTTTCAGACCATCCACCAACCTCCCAACCATAGACTACATTGTTCATCACTCTCAACAGCGAGTCACCCCCGAGCTGGGATTGAACTCCACCCAGGGTAAAGGGCTCCTATCCAAGCTAAGGCTAAAGGAAAACAGGAAAGACTTCGTCTTAGGTGCTCACTCAACTAACAGCCTACAACCTCTCATTCCCCACATGCATGTCCCACCCAAGGAAGTGTACCCCTTCTCTTCTCAACAGTGCCTTGGCTACCCCACTTCCCTTCCAAGGCTTCAGCAATAGACCGAACCGGAATCAATCCCCAAAAATTCTCTCACTCAAAGAACTACTCATAGGCCTGACAACCCGCTTCTTCAATCCCACTCCAAGCTAACCAGTCCTATATATTGTGCGCACCTTAGTTACTGCGTGCGGTATCATGCGATGTGAATATTACATCATTTTATTGTACAGTTCATGCACACACTATGCCACATGATGTGCATTACCAAATGAGGTCAAAACAACTCACCAGCTTAAGTATATTTATATTACATTTAAAATTGGGTTTGGTCGAGGGATATTACAATCCCCTCCCCTTATTTATGCATTGTTCTCAGTGCATCATACACCTATATATAATAGAGTTTTCAAAAATATTCAAAAAGAAGCGAGTGTTATGTCCACATGGCATCTTCATGCTCCCAAGTAGCATCCTCAGGACCGTACTAGGTCCATTGAACCTTTACAAGTCCTATGGCTCAGTTTCAGAGCTGCTTGACTTTCTGGTCCAAAATGCACACCGGATGCAGTTGAAAAGCACCTTCTTGCTCCACCTTAATCACATTCCAATCAATAACATGATTAGCATAGAGTATATAGTTCTTTAGCAATGATACATGGAAGACATTATGAATAGACACAGATGCAGGAAATGCAATCATATAAGCAACTGGACCAATCCTCTCCAGGATTTCAAAAGGCCTACAAAATATAGCTGCCAACTTGGCACAGTTTCCCAACTTCAGGGAACTCCAGTTAGCTTTCACTTTCAAGAAAACATGATCACCCACTTTGAATTCTCTGTGGGTTTTGTTCTTATCGGCATAACTTTTATGTCTGTCTTGGGCATATTTTAAATTATGCTTAATTTTTGTCATCTAGTCTTTCATATCCCTGAGCAACTCTGGCCCAACTACTGCCCTATTAGCTGGATTATCCCAACTCACTGAAGCATTTCACTTTCTGTCGTAAATTGCTTCAAATGGGCTCATCTTTAATGATGCATTATACCCATTGTTGTACATGAATTCTACCAAGTGTAGGTAGTCTTCCCATTTCAATGGTTTGTCCATTACATACATTCTCAGTATATCTTCTATCACCCTGATCACTCTTTTTGTCTGTCCATCAAACTCGAGATGATAAGTTGTACTAAAGTTCAGATTCATTCTAAATCCTTTGAAAAATCCTTTCCAGAAATTCGAGGTGAATTTCGGGTCTCTGTCAAACAAAATTCTTTTAGGAATCCCATGCAATCGTGTCACTTCCTTCATGAAAATATCAACAACCTCTATTGCCTTGTGCGTAGTTTTATGTGGAATAAAATGGGCATATTTATTAAGCTTGTCCACCACCACCATGATTGAATGATGCAACTTGCATGTTCTAGGAAATCCCATAGTAAAATCGATTATCACCACTTCCCACTTCCATTCAGGAATGGTTAAAGGTTGCAGAAACCCTTGCTACACATCAAAATTACTCACTTCAATAGTGTCACAAGTGTCATCATTACAAGTGTTGTAAGTGTCGCATCTTGTTTGAAAGTGTCGCATCTTGACCACAAGTGTTGCAAGTGTCATAAGCATCATATTTCCATCTTTCCCATGTCGTGCCTCTAACGACATCACAAAGACACTTAAGACACCCCAAAGACTAGTTTAGAAGAAGAGAAGTCACTTGACAGGGAGTACAAACCTTTTGACATTGAAAAAACCACAAAAAAATGGATTTTGGAGAGGAGTGCTCCCCTACCCAGTGTCATGGAGTGCTATCACTCCTTGAGCCTCTTTGGTGGAGTGCTTGAGCACCCTGTGCAACCTTTTGGGGGAGCGCTACCATTTTTTTAGCAAATTATGGGTTTGTTGAGACAAATAAGGGAAGAATCCCTCAATTCCTGAAGGTAGTTGGATTCGAATAGATGGTCAAGGCATGATCTTAGGGGAGATCCTCAACTGAAGGAGATGAATATTCAACACATCCCAAAGATCTCTCAAGTGGCTGGACCTCTCCAATTTTATATAAGGAGGCCTTCTCATGGTGAAAGGTACAAGGAAGATTGAGAATTATACCTAACTTATGATCTCATAAGAAGGTATTGACAATGGAGATTGAGAATTACATCAAACTTATGATCTCATGAGTAAGATGTCATCAAAGAAATCAATGTAGATTACTTGAGCAAAGGGGTTGGACAAGGAGAACTGGAAGAGATTGTTGCACCTTCATTCAAAGGATTGTAAGTATCTTTACTTGTTCTCATTAATAATCAATCCTTGGCCTGTTTATTTCAAACTTGTGCTTGTTCCATATGATTTTGTCTACAGTAGATGGATCTATGATTGAGCTAATCTCAGTAGAGTAGGAAGTCCATTGTATCTTTGTTTGTCCTACAGGATCTATCAGGGAGCTCAGGATTGAAGCTCAACCAGGGCTTTGCAAGGACAAACGTCGCTAATAAGATACATATCTTTCTCCTTCCCTTTTATTCATTAGCTTGAATAGATCTAAAATGAATTCATTTTCCATGTTAATCACTTTTATATCTTGGCCTTAGGAGTCTATAGGCCAAGAGGGAATCCACTTGTCCGTAGGGGGATTCACCTTCAACAGAAATTGGAGACTCCACTGGGGAGGAGCTCTAATTTTTGTTTCCATTCCCATATATTGTTTTTTCCCTTTGCCCACTGATTTGAGATTCTCCATATTGTCATGTTGATTCTTAGATTTGTTTGATTGCCTCATTATGTCATCAGGATCACCCTGATTGACTGAATTTCCTTCATTTTTTTAGTTTTTAGGCTTTTTCTGAGTTTTTGGAGTAGAGTGCTCCCCTCCTATTGTTTTCAGAGTGATAACACTCCCCTGTAGCCTTACAAAGAGTGTTGAAATTCTCTGGTTTCCCTTACACCATAACGCTACCCCATTTTTGTGAGTAATTCTCCATAATTTTCATCTTCTGAAGCTATTTCGTGGGTTAATTTTTTGACTTTACACTTGCTCAGGGTCTCATGCTCTCATTCCATCTTGGTATTGGCTTTCAAACACCTTATTTCTAATAATTCATCCTCTTTTGTTTGGATTTTTTGAAATTTATCCTTACTTTGCAATTTGTCCTTCATGATTTGGAGTTAATTTGTCATTTTCTTTCTGACCTTTGAGTCATCTTGTCCAAGCTCTTTCTCCTTTATTTTGAGTTTTTGACTTTTTGTTTCTTGTTTGATCAAAACAAGGGTGTCTTTTGGTTTATGTGAAGTTTGCTTCCAGATTGCTTAAATCTCACAACTCTTGAAGTATGATTAGCATAGGAAGCTTTACATCTACTGGTTATCAGTCACATACAAACATTTTAGCATTGCATTGGATTCCTTATTGAGGACTATTGCATGAGTTCATTTCATCTTGGTGTTTGACAGTGAAATGAAAATCCTTCTCCCTCCCTTAATTAGACATTCATTGAAATAAAAGATTTCTTATCATTTATTATGCATGTTTTGGGAACTGAGTCATAATATCATTAGTATTCACTCTCATACACCTCCAAGTAAACAAAAGCCACCAAAATCAACACTTAAATAAACTTTATTAGACTTTTTACTTCTTTGTTAGCAAACCTACATTAGTTTAAGGTGTGGGGCTTTGGAATAGGTTGAAAGGATAAATTTCCAAAGCTATCAAACAAACTTAGCATATTGTGATAGGGAGAGAAAATCCAATTGTCATATAGGATTTTTGGGATCCCCCTCTCGCACAGGGGTTACACACGAGGTCGCATTTGGGTGAGTTACGAAGATTATCACTATGTGGTTCAATTGTTTGTAGTGGTCGGATTGTATATTGGGGATCACTTGAGGGTGTACCCACGATTATGTGTGGGAGACTCTCGAGTTGATTTCAGACTTGTTATCCTGCCCATACATTCAGATCGGACTGTCGACTATACCCACCCAGGGGCTAACTGCGAATTGGTGACCTTAGTAGCCATAATCTTTAGGCTCTTACACAAGGTGACAGTGAAGGGAAGTCTCACTGTACCTGGAACATACATTGGTCAAACTCACTTGGGCTCCTTCTAGGGTAAATCCACAATTATTGCACGGAATCTTGCACCAAGGAATAACTTCGTTAAGTAGGTCACCAACGTAACTGATCCACCTGCTCTATCCCCACCTCTTCCTATTTTGATCTCGCAACATTGGATTTCATCACCAACGAGTGGTTTCATTGTGGGAAGGTTTTGTTTGATTGTTTGCTTCCCTGATTCAGAGCGTGTGTTGGTTGTGTCACTTAGTGGACCTTAGGTCGAGTCATTGTTAATGGAATCAAATCCCAAGAGTACCAATGGAGGAACCCCTTCTCCTAGGGAACCTTATACCTTTCCTTCTTTTGGAAACTTTGGTCCTTCGTATATTGCCACACTGAGTCTTCCGGGACTCACCATCGGATTACCGATTTGGTTGTTCCCCACTCCGATGATCTCAAATCCTCCCAATGTTTCAACTGCACCTAATACTTTAGATTTTAGTACACTTCCCACACATCAACCTCACATCAAATTTTCGCCTCCTTCGCCCATTAAGTCTCCTTCCCTTTCTCCTTCTTCATCTAGTGAAATCTTTAAAGCAAGTAGCCAGGTTGATCAGAAGAAGAAGAAGAGACCGAAAAGGACCAAGTCCCCAACAACATCAGATGTTGGAACCAAGCAACCAGTTACTGTTAATAGTACTAGGAGTGTTGATGAGGTCAACAAGATTAAAATAAAGAATCTGAAACCCAAATTCCCTTGCAGTCTTTGTAAGGGTGAACACTTTCTAAGGGATTGCCTGGGTATTCCCAAGGTCTTATAAATGTCATCCTCCATGTCATCGACCTCTACTGGTCATGTCGGTGATACCCCATCAACTAGTGATGTTAAGGCTAGTAAGAAGAAGACAACTATCAAATTCCCTTGTATGTTATGCAAAGGTGATCATTATTCTCACCTTTGTCCTCACATGGACGAGGCTTCTTCTCTTTTGGAAAAAAATCAACTTTCAAAAGGTTATCGTAATATTTCCCCCAACCCATCGTTAGTTGATAGACTGGTCAATCCGGTTCCATCCCCAGTCAGTCCAGTTGATCAGGTGGTAAATCTAGTTTCCTCCTCGATTGAATCACAAACCAAAGTAGTTGATCCAGTTCCGTCATCGATCAGACCTACTCTTCATCAAAAGAGTATAACCCAAGTAGTCAATCCATTTTCATCTCTGGTCGACCCCATTCTGTAGTTAGAGAGTGACACTAAAGAGGTCGATCCATTTCCACCCATCGACCCCATTCTCCCCTTGGAGAATGAAACCCAAGTGGTCAATCTAGTTATATCATCTGTTGATCCCACTCCTCCTTTGATGAGTGCCAAAGTGGTTGATCCGATCCCTTCCTCGGTCAATCCCACCCTTCATCCGAAGAGTGCCAAAGTGATTTCTTTGGTTACATCATCGGTCAATCCCACTCTTCCTCTAAAGAATGCCCACGTGGTCAATCTTATCCCATCATCGGTCGATCCTACTCTTCCTCTAGAGAGTAAAACCAACACTACCCATGTTTTCCTTGTTGATACAGAATCTACCATCCTGGGGGGTATTCCTCCTTCTCCTGTGAAACCCCCTCCAAGAAATGAGTCCATCCTTTTTTATTGGGGTGCACTAACTGGACCTCGTATTCCATCTCACATTCCTTTCCAGATTACAGTACAGGTTTGTGGTCGGGATGTTCCTCAAACATTGATAGATAAAGGTGTGTACGTTAGTATTTTTTCCTCTTTTCCCTGGCACACTTTGGGTTGTCCTCAACTTGCGTCGGTTACACAGAATTTGTTAGCTTTTAACAGAAGAACTAGTCAACCTTTAGGGACCCTTCCTCAATTTTCGATAACTTTGGGAGGGAAAACCATCTTTATTGATGTCATGGTAGTCTGAGACCCCTTGGATTTCGCTTTACTCCTTGGGTGGGATTATGTCTATTCCGTGAGAACTATTGTATCCACTCTTTTTCATGTGATATATTTCCCTCATGATGGAAGAATGGTGACTATTGATCAACTTCCATTCGCTGGTCCTGACTGGATTACCTCCCTAAATGGTTCTTATACGATGATAGTATCACCCCCGTCACATGTCAATGATGTGGCGTTGTCTCCCATGACTTCAACTTCTAATGATTTGGATCCGGTAGTTGACATGGTGATCTCTTCGATAGGGCTATTGGAGCCTGATCTCCTTACCCCCATCGTGACCCTCGACATGTGTTCCTTCCAGAGTAATTTTCTTACATCTAGTGAAGATCTCTTGGAAGCCATGACCGAGTTTTGTCCCTTGACATGTTGTCATTCCAGAACATTATTCTCTTGGAAGCCGTGATCAAGGAGAGTCACGAGCATAGTTTCTATTCTCTATGGAAATCTCGTTAAAAAATGAAATCGAGGTCATGAGCATAGTTTTCCTCTCTGTGGCAAGCTCGTTAAAAAATGAAACAGAAGCTTTGACCATAGTTTTCTCTTCTCTATAGCAATCTCGTTAAAAAATGAAACAGAGGTCATGAGCATAGTTTCTTTTATCTGTAGAAAGCTCATTAAAAATGAAACAGATGTCACGAGCATAGTTTTCTCTTCTCTGTGTCAAGCTCGTTAAAAAATGAAACAGTCACCTCTCCTACCAAGTCGAGTCTTTCACCAAATCTCGTAGATGTAGAGTCGAGTCTTTCGTTAGCTCTCGTATTTGAACCTTCATTTCATCCACCTATATCCTTTTTCTCCAGCTAATATAGAAATTGGTGACAACCTCAAAGTCGGTGAATGAATTGAATCTTAGAGGGCATGTCTCCAACATTTGATGATCATTTTGGAGTTAAGCCACTAGCTTTCAAGCTAGGGGCATACCGAGCTTAGTCTTTGTACTTTCTCGTGCTCATGAATACATGAGAATGCAACCAGATAAACTTTTATCTCTTTTTTGGACCTACATGGATATACGAAAAAGGAACCCCTTGGAGTCTTCTTTGAGCTCTTTTCAGACTCTCTAAACATGAAAAGATTGTCGAGTGATTTGTCTTCCTTTACCACTCGTTAAAAGGTTTGAAAGGGCATATTTTGAGTGATAATTTATCTCTTTTTCAGCCTTGCGAGACTAACATTATGAAAAAGGACAACATTGGAGTCATCTTTAAGTTGTTTTCAGACTCTCTAAATATGAAAAACCACCGATTTTACCTTCTATGGACTCGTTAAACAATCATACATTGAAGGGACCATACGGGACCGAACCCTTACTTCTTTCAGTTCATTAAACAAAGGAAGAGGGACTTACCGAAGGTGAGTCATATCGAGCATGTGTTACCCTCCTCGAGCTCATTAAATTAAAAAGAGGTACTCGTCTATTTGGATGGGGGGGGAATTGAAAGAAGCAAGCCAAGCAGTTTTTTTAGAACACTACCCGTAACCCTTATAGTCGCCCTTGAACATGGCACTTTGTCTTTGCATGCATATTAACCCACTGAACCTCTACACTGAGCCAATCCTCTGAGTTTCTTTTACTCATTTGGGTCACCTGATGAAAGTCACAGCATCCATTGCATCATCAATTTTTGGTCCATGTCAAGTTTCTGTTGTTGTGCCTCAATGTTCAAGGGAAGTATTTGGCTCGAGAGTCAACCATCACAAATATCATGTTTCAATACCCATGTTAGTCCATGTTCATTTGATCTATCAATTACATCTTTGTGTCAGTTTCGTGTCGTCGATGGGGGATACATCAAGGCCCTCCTTCGACGAGTCTATTCCTGTCGAATTCAACACATTATCCAGGAGCTATAATTAGAAACCAGTTAGTACCTTGGGACCTGCATGCCTCAATGGTAGGCCTCCTTGTGTCCGACAGTAGGTTTGCATAATTGACCCCTGATCAGATGATTCCATGGATGTTCGACTTCATCTCATCCATTCACATTCGTTGGAATGTACTAGAGTACCTTGGGAATCATTGACGTCAATGGTGATATCCCTTGCGCTTGTTAATGGTTTACATCATTGATCGGTAATCAAGTGGTTTATGCCATGTTCGACATCAAGAAATCTATTCACATGGTTAGATTCATACTACATTAGGATCGGTAGAAGACCCTGTGTTGAGTCATCACTCTTATGTATACTTTGCCCAGGTTGCGAAGAAGTTCTTTTGGACTATGACACATATACTGTTACATAGATCCACTTTGTATTGGTCGTGGCTATGTCTTGTCATTTCATAGCTCCACTATGTATTCTTCATGGCTAGGATCAATTCAGGTCATAGGAGTATAGATCCACATTGTATCTGCATTGACTATACCATTTTGTCAATATAATTATGGATCCATAGTGTATTTTATGGCAGCCATACCTAAAAATTCTTTATCACTCAAGCATAGGTATGCCTACCTTGGGTTTGAAACATGTCATAATATTTGTTTGATGGTTGTGTGCAGATTTTTCCAGTTTCTCTGCGTCCATAGCCTTGCTCAAAAAATTCTACAAAGTACTTCAGTCATCATCGTCTTCTAACTTCATACTTTGGGGGGAAATCTGTTACACCTCAAAATTACTCACTTCAATAGTGTCACAAGTGTCGTCATTACAAGTGGTGTAAGTGTCACTTCTTGTCCGCAAGTGTCACATCTTGAACACAAGTGTTGCAAGTGTCATAAGCATCATACTATCATTTTCCCCATGTCATGCCTCTAACAACATCACAAAGACACTTAAGACACCCTAAAGACTAGTTTGGAAGAAGAGAAGTCACTTGACAATGAGTACAAACCTTTTCACATTGAAAAACCCACAAAAAAATAGATTTTGGAGAGGAGCGCTCCCCTACCCACTGTCAGGGAGTGCTGACACTCCCTGAGCCTCTTTGGGGGAGTGCTTGAGCACCCTGTACAACCTTTTGGGGGAGAGCTACCATCTTTTTAGCAAATTTTGGGTTTGTTGAGGCAAATAAGGGAAGAATCCCTCAATTCCTGAATGTAGTTGGACTTGAATAGATGGTCAAGGCATGATCTTAGGGGAGATACTCAACTGAAGGAG
This sequence comes from Picea mariana, assembly GCA_032191745.1. Classification (NCBI taxonomy): domain Eukaryota; kingdom Viridiplantae; phylum Streptophyta; class Pinopsida; order Pinales; family Pinaceae; genus Picea; species Picea mariana. Next base: position 15,290 of record JASDQU010261928.1, read on the forward strand.
AGGAATCCTCAACTCATCCCAAAGATCTCTCAAGTGGTTGGACCTCTCCAAGGTTATATAAGGAGGCCTTCTCATGGTGAAAGTGTTGTTGGGTGTTTTTACCCTACGGACTAGTATGCTAGGGTTCTAAGCCTACATGCAGATCATGACCCTTCAGATTTAATCTTTATCCTTCTACCCAAAATCTCAACCCCTTTTCTCAGGAAAACACAGTAAGAATGAACTAACCTTATTTTCCGAAGGTTGAAGTAGATCCTCCGTTGCGTTGTTGTCTCCTTGCTATCGCTGCTCC
>JASDQU010261937.1:4835-15653 GCA_032191745.1 Picea mariana
GGGCTTGGCCATAACCCCGTAAACTTTTCGATGAGGGAATTTTCTGCTAGAAGGAGGGCAAGCTTGCAAGGGTCCTCTGGAGATAGCTCCAGAGAAGGGATCTCCTCCATCTTCTTAACAAACTTAGATGGGAGAGAAGGCTTGGATTTAGGTCCTGCTGAGTGGACTAACATTTTGAAAGCTTCCAAAGGATCTTCTTCCAACTTGGCGATCGGGACTGGGGCCATCGTAGTAGGCGGTGACCACCAGCAAGCAAGAGGCGGAGCAAGTCATAGAGGCCACTTCTCCAAAACGCATGCCAAAAAATGTAGGCGAGAGGGACGCTCTGATACGTCGATCCGTGGCCCTGTATTCAAAGGGGAACCCTGGTCACTGCTACAGTCAAAGACGCGCCCCTGCAATCAAAACCAAAACGCATGCCCAACTGAGGAAAAATCAGGCGAGAGAGACGCTCTGATACGCCGATCCACGACCCTGTATTACCCTGGTCACTGCTACGACGCGCCCCTGCAATCAAAACCAGAGCGGAGGCGGCTAGGGTTTAGGCCCTAGCTGTGTTGCTTCCATCTTGCTTCATCTGGCACTTTTTTGGTTCACTGTGCGCCAATTGCCACAACGATGTTACTTGCCATGTAATTATCAAGTTAATTGCAATGATAACTGCTATATTAAATGCCTTATCAATTGCCCGAACAATTGCTACAACAATGTTAATGGTCAACAATTTCCCTTTTTGTTGTAATTGCCAGGTTAATTGAAATATTAAATGCTATATTATTGCCTTATTAATTGCCAGGATAATTTGCTACAACGATGTCTTTGGTCCAATAATTGCCAATAATTGGTCCAATAATGTTGCAATTATGTTTTATGATTGATTAAATGTTGCAGTGAGTTAAATGGTTAACAATTACGTAAATTGCCTTGTTATTGCACTATCAATCATTATGTTAACCGTCATATAAATTGCCTTGCTACTGTTATTTTAACTGTTATGTTAACTAGTGTGATAATCACCTTGTTAGTGCTATATTACTTGTTATGAAATAGTCTTTCAAACTACCCTGTAATTGCTAAATTAATTTTGATGTTAATCATTATGTTAAATGCCTTGTTAACTGCTATAATAAATTGTTATGTAGCAGATATGTAATTACTTTGTTGATTGCCACAACAATGTTATTAGCTGGCAGTTTCCCCCTCAATGATAATAAACAACCAGTGTGGTTAGTTCGGTCATTATAGCTAGACTAATGTTGAGGTTTAACTGTTCATACGTGCTAAAGGTAGCATTCCACTTTACAATGTTAATGTTGTTATTCAAGTTTATGGCTAGTTGGATGGGGATTTAGATTACTATAGAGTTTTCCATTTCGGTTGTAATAAATATTACAATTAGTATGGTGAGTAAATACTAGATTGCAAATTTAGACTTGCTAATTTAGATATGTAATTGATGTTAGTTGGATTTATAGATATCACCTAATTGGTAACTCAGACTCACTAAATTTGAGTTGTAATTCATTTTAAGTTCGGTTGGTAACTCGTTGACTAGTGGAATTTAGACTGTTTAATTGATTTATAATTAATGCCAATTTAAATCATAGATATTGACCATTTAGTCTTGATTAATAGTTGGGTTGTTGATGAAGTCATTTTTAGCTTGTGCTTCCCGTTGAGGCTGTTGTTGTTTATTATTAATTAATGTTTGTACCTGGTTTTGTAAACGTTCAATGTGATTGGTTTTGCTCACTGTAAGGGTTCTAGTTACTTGTGTAATTTAATTTTGGGTGCGTTGGGTTGTTCAGATGATTGTCCTTAGCTTAGTAGGCTTGGTCTACTTGTGTCGGGCGAGATGTAGACACCTCCTNAGTCATTCTTATTCTTCGTCGGTTGAATGTCGTACATTGCTTCCAGGTGCTTGATGTGCTTTTATGTTAGGTTGTTATGTTTTTTTTGCGTGAGTTTCATGTGTTGTGTTCATCGTCATGTAGTCCCTTAAGCTTGTAGGTGTGTCTTGTTGCGTCGGGCAGTTGGTCATTACTCCTGGTTTTCTGTGCCTGTTGGCCGATTGCCCTTGTGTCTGTGCGCAATGTCACAGTTGCCTGTTACCTGGGTTACGTGCTTATGTTCATTATCAGTAGTGTGGTTAAGCTATTGTCGTCATCGCCTTCTTGCCTCTTAACTCCTAAAAACAAAAAAAAAATAAATAATATCTTCGCTTGTTGTCATAACGATGGGGTCATTACATATGGTATTAGACTGGGTTCAACCCTACGACTGTGGATCGCCAGGCTTTCCATTGTAGTAAACCCATGAGTATTAACCCTTGTGTTAAGTAAAAACCTTAACATGTCCTCGTGGAGATCACATTTAGAGGGCACCCCTGAGGGTCCACAATGTGCAATAGCTAGTACTGATAGCATCCTCCTAGATCTCAAGAGAGATGAGTTCTAGCATCCATGAGTGTCACAGACGGTGGTTTCGTCAAATCATATTTGTAGAGAAAGGCATGTGCTTCACACTTCATGTTTACGACCTCTAGCATGAAGGTCCACATGGTGGTCTTTCCACTGAAGGGGAGCGCTCTGTTATGGTGGAAGACACTCCTGCCCCTTTTGAATCTAGCCACCGACGATGTGTCATGAGAACTGTTCGAGGGACGGTTCCAGGAGAGGTATTTTTATAAGGAATTCGTTGAGCGTCAACTCAATGATTTCAATGCCTTGTGATGAGGTAGCCGCATGGTGCCCGAGTACGAGGCCCATTTTGGAGCTGCTTCAATATGATCCGCACCAAGTTACCCATAAACTTAAGGTCAAGAAGTTTGAGTTTGGCCTTATTGTTAGAATTCATCTTTGACTTTGGGTACCAGGAGTACTGGACCAAAGAAGGGGTGTTGGATGTGTGGGGAGCCACACTACCAGTGCGACTGCCCTGTGGAGAGGACTAGAGCTTCCGAATCAGCTAGACCCTCTACCATGGAAGATATGGGTGAGGCCCATTGGATTCATGCATCGGTGAATAACTTTCAGGTAGAGCATCAATCGACTGTGCTCGAGACGAAAGGTAGCATTGCTGACTAGACCCTTAGTATTTTGATAGATCCCGGTGCTACTGAGAGATTCATTTCTGGTTCAACGCTAAAAAGGATTAAGTTAAAGGTAGTCGAACATGATGAGTTTATCTTTGTAGAGATGGCTTTGGGAGCCAAACAAAAGGTTGGAGGAAAGGTTACAGGTTGTATCCTTAACCTGGGAGAGTTTTTCATGAGGGCCAACCTGTACGTCATGATCTTAGGATCTTATGACGTTGTGATCGGTATGGACTAGTTGGAATCGCATGAGGTGATACTCAACTACAAGATGAAACAATTGATCTTGGTCGAAGATGAGGGACAGAGATGTGTGATTGTAGGATGAAACCAGGGATTTTCCCTGAGGTTCATCTCTTCCTTGCAGCTATGGAAGAGCGTGTGCAAGGGGTGCAATATTTATGTGATCCTTGCGTTAAACAAGAAGGGAGTAGCGAAAGGTATAGAACACCTTCCGGTGGTGAGAGAGTTTGCAGACATATTTCTAGAGGAGTTACCTGGGATGCTACCAGAGAGGGAATTGAAGTTTACTATAGACCTAAAACCAGGAACATAACCAATAGCTAGAACGCCTTATTGGATGTCAACCTCGGAGTTACAGGAGTTGAGAATGCAACTGAAGGAGCTATTGGACCTGGGACTGATACGTCCTAGTTTGTCACCATGGGGTGCACTTTTTATTTTCATACGAAAGAAGGATGGGTCGTGGAGGCTCTGCATTTACTATCGTCAATTGAACAAGGCCACAATCAAGAATCAATATCCGTTGCCAAGGATTGATGATCTGTTCGATCAAATGAAGGGCATGACGGTGTTCTCAAAGATCAATTTGTGATCAGGGTATCACCAGTTACGGATTAAGGAAGATGACGTCCCTAATACTGCCTTTAAGATGAGGTTTGGACACTACGAGTTTACTGTTTTACCATTTGGACTGACAAATTCCCCAGGGGTATTTATGAGTTTGACGAATGGGGTTCTCCGCGAGTACTTGGACATGTTCATCCAAGTATTCATTGATGATATTTTGATTTACTCTCGGATGATAGAGGAGCACGATGAGCACTTGCGCTTGTTACTACAGTGTCTGTGAGAGCACAAATTGTATGGGAAGTTATCCAAATGCTCATTTTATCAATCGAAGATCCACTACTTAAGGCACGTCATCTCTGGTAAAGGTATCGCTATGGATCCAGCAAAATTCAAGGCCATTATGGAATGACTTGCGTCGACAAATGTCCCGGAAGTGCGTAGCTTCATGGGTTTAGCAGGATACTATCAACGGTTCATCGAGGGGTTTTCGAAGATAGCAAACCCGATCACGGAATTGTAGAAGAAAAACAAGAAGTTTGTTTGGAATGAGAAATGCGTGGAAGCATTTCGGAGGCTCAAGGAGTTGTTGACAACAACACCGATACTAAAGGTCCTGGACATGTATGCAGACTTCTTGCTATGCACTAACGCATCCAAGGAAGGCTTAGGCGGAGTCTTGATGCAAGAAAAATGAGTGATCACTTGCATCTCGAGGAAACTGAGAAGGCATGAGGAGAACTATGCGATGCACAATTTGGAGTTGTTAGCCATCGTATATGCCTTGAAGGTTTGGAGACACTAGCTTGTTGGACGAAAATTTGAACTAAAGACTAACCATTGTGGACTACAACACGTCTTTATGCAAAGCAACCTGAATGCACGACAACAACATTGGTCGAAATTGCTTAGCGAGTACGACTTCAAGATTACTTACATAAAAGGAATAGTGAACTGAGTGGCAAATGCATTAAGTCGGAGACCACACATCTTTTCGGTGCTGCCTCTTCAGACGAATATACGTAAAAATATTCTAACTTTACAATGTGATGACGACTGGTACAAAGAGGTCGAGGGTTTTATCGGAGAAAACACAATGATGGTACCATGATTTGAAGGATTTTCTTTTGATAGCGATGGTTTATTAAGGTTTAAAAATCGGATCTACGTATTGCTGAACGACGAGTTGAGGATGTTGATCCTAAGCGAGGCTCATAGAGTAGTTTACATGGCTCACCCGAGAGTCATGAAGATGAGGGAAGACCTTAAACCCTTATTCTTATGGAAGGGAATGAAGGCAGACATAGTCAACTATGTGGCTAGATGTCTAGAATGTCAGCAAGTAAAGGCTGAACATAGACACCCAACATGATTACTACAACCACACGCTATTCCAGAATCGAAATGGGAGGTTATTTTGATGGATTTTATTGTTGGATTGCTGTTGATGGCAAGGAGACATGACTCAATTTTCATAGTAGTAGACACTCTGACATGCTCACTTCATTCCTATGCGTACGATTTATCAGGCACCCGACATAGCTAGAGTTTTCATCAGTGAGATTGTGAGGCCGCATGGCGTGCCTAAGAGGATTATATCCGATCGTGGATTGATGTTCACTGGACGATTTTGGACGAGTTTCCAAGAGGCCTTGGGAACACAGCTTAACTTCAGTACTGCGTATCACCCAGAGACTGACGGACATACTGAACGAACAAACCAGACCTTGGAAGACATGTTGCATATGTACGTAATGGACCAACAAAAGTGTTGGGAAGAATTCTTGCCAATGGTGGAATTTTCTTATAACAACAGTTACCAGAGAACCATTAAGATGGTACCTTTTGAGTTTCTTTATGGGTGACCGTGTTGGGCACCTTTAACTTGGGATCAGCTTGCAGATAGGGTCTAGGTGGGACCAGAAGCGATCCAAGAATTGGAAGATTAAATAAAAACTTTAAGACAAAGGATCAAGGAAGAGCAGGATCGACAAAAGAGTTACGATGATGCGCATCGTGTCGACCGTAGTTATGTTGTGGAAATTGAGTCTTTTTGCAGCTGAAACCGTATAAGAGTTCGATCTAGTTTGGGAAAAAAAAGGGGCTAAACTATATCCTAGGTTCATGGGATCCTACGATATTTTGGAAAAGAGAGGCCTGCGGCCTGATGACTAGCCTTGCCCGATTCTTGAGGCGTATGCATGATGTATTTCACGTATCTATTGAGACTTTATGATTAGTGATCCTTCACATGATTTGACTTGAGCACCTTGCGGGTGTCAGACGAGGGTGTACTCACGGCTGAGACGATCCGCATCTTGGATCATCGCATTCAACAGCTACGACGTCGAAAAATAGATCATATCAAGGTCCAGTGGGACAATTATAGTCCACACTCGATGACCTGGGAGGACGCATATGATATGCACCAACAGTTTCCATTTTTGTTTGATGGATAGACATATGATACTGTGATACACTTTATTTCGACATTTATACTGTGAAACTTCAGGACGAAGTTTAGACCAAGAGGGGGTGTATGTAACATCCCGCTTTTGGGCATTGAGCAAACTTATTCTTTGAGGACACTTGCTTGCAAGTGATCCAGATTTTATGTTATTAAAACATTTATTTTGATTATGAGGCGTTATGGGTTGATGACTTTTCATTTTACTACATTGACAGAGACAGGTGTTATTGACTCGGTTTTACTGAGTGTGCAGGATTTTGGACCTCGAGGATGCAGATGCATCGATGGAACCCCTTGGACTCTGGATCGAGTCAGGGAGTGTACCATTGGGGTTTGATTGTATTACTCTGATATTAGTGCATCTGATTAGATGATATGATATGGATATATTTTGACATGATTTGTTGATGATGTAGGCTGCCGATAGCTTGCCGACCAGACTCACATGTGGAGTAAAGGGGTCATGCACGAATACCAGATATGTTGAGGGAGAGGTGTGGACATCAGCCCTTCCATAGCCTACTAGCACTCCCGCCCCATATCAAACTGTAGGTTAACGTTTACCTAGTTCGAGAGGACCCACGATGCTGTGAGGGCAGACTATGACAGTCGCTCATGATGATTCTAAGGGGCGCGCAAGAAGGCGAGGGCCTTATTCCTTAGAGGCCCTTAGTCTCCCACAAGTTCACCTGGCAGAGTATTGACTCTAGGGGTTTTTGATGTCTACCAAGTCAGTCAAGAGGAAAGTGGCACCCTTGGAGCACATAGTGCATCCTAAAGGGCATGTTGCGCAAGAAAAATGGAAAGAGGCGAGTGACACCCTTGGAGCATGTAGTGCATCCTGAAGGGCACGTCGCACAAGGGAATAGATGAGGCGAGTGGCACCCTTGGAGCACCTAGTGCGTCCTCAAGGGCACGTCACATTGTTTTGATAAATGAATGAACCTAGACGACCTTAGGATGAACAATGTGACAAGAATTTAAAAAAAAACATTTTTCCTAATAAAATGTCACCCATCATGAAAATTAAGGTCTAGGTCTAAATCATGCTAGTGGTAAAATTTTATCCTTTTTATTAATATATATATATATATATATATATATATATATAATAAAATTAAAAGAAAAATAAATAAAGAGTATGATCTTCGTTAAATCTTGTAACACAGAGGGAGTAAGAAATTTAATTTATTCAAAAATCTGTTGGAATAAAATTAAAAAAAAAGGGAATTAATTGTTTTATTATTTTTGATATATTAATTAAATGAGAAAAGGGAAATAGGGTTAATTTCCACACCTGCCTTTTTGAGTTCTAATTAAAAAGAGGAAAGAGGGAAAATCTAAAATATTAGGAAACTAGGAAAGAGGGAAACACAAAAAAGAAAAAGGAAACAAAAGGGAAAAAGAGGAAAGTCAAACTTAGTAAAGTATCTACCATTTACGAGCTTTCTAATTTAAACTGAACTAGCAAATTAATAGTGGGGAAAATCATTAAAACCTGTAAGAGAATTTGGGGACACCTAGGAGCGATTCTAGGAGTAACTCTAGGTGGGTGAGGGAAATAAAGATAATTAATTAATTAAAGAAATTAATTTATGGAGGAATGAAGGGGATGGGTGACACTTGTACAGGGATAAATTTTTAGGAATTAAATTTTAAAAACTTAATTAAAGGAGATTTTAGGAAAGTAAGGAACCATGAAACTCTATATAATGAAGGGAGGAGATGGAGGTTGGGCATATTCTGTTTGCGTAACGTTACACTGTAGAAATATCTACTTGACTGACTTAACTTGTGGGATTTGGGATACCCAGCTCGGTGAGGAGTGGTAGGTTGGCCTTGCGAGGCGAGCTGGGAGCTAGTCAAAATCTCTGGATAGTGAGTGTGTGGCCCCTTTGCGGCTTGGGGGGCTAAGGGGGAAGAAGAGTACCCCTAGCATTGGCTAGGAGGTACTGGTGAAGTCTCGACGGTCGGCGAGCGGGAGTTGCACAGAGTGTGCAGGACATCATTTGGACGAACAAACAGGAAATGGTACACTTTCTTCATTTTGTATGGTAAATTGTTTTAGAACTTATGCTTGAATCTGCATTTTTACTTGGGTAAGTGAACTAATTGTCTAGATGGTTTTCTGAAATTTTCTTAGCCTAGATCGATGATAGATTGATTCCCATGGCTTCATTTCCCTGCATGTCTTGACCACCTTGTTGTGTTGATAGTAACCTTCATTGTTGTTTAGCCTTCGTCCCTAGCTCACCAGTCCTCGCCTGAGAAGTTAGCTAGGAGCCTGATATACGGTCATTTCCTTAGCATTAAAAGAACTATGGATCTCAATGCCCTACTTTTCTATGCGAGGATGATGAGCGAATGATGAACCTGTTAGCCGTCTGCCCTTGATGTTTTTCCCTGGCTGATTGTTGATTTCGCCATCTGGAAACGACCTCCGCGTGTGGATTATCTAGTGGCCTGTTTGGTTTTCTCTATGCCTTGACTAATATAACCCCTGCAATCATTCCATGACCCTTCCCATTGGATCCTTTCGATTCTCTTACTATTGTCTGCATTTGTATTTTCATTCTAGTAATGGAAAAAAATGAGTTGATTCATGTCTGCATTTTAGTATTGGTATTCTGGCAATGGAAAACGAGTTAATTCATGTTTGCATTTGTATTTGCATTCTGGAAATGGAAAAACGAGTTGATTCATGTCTTCATTTTTGTATTGGTATTCTGGCAATGGAAAACGAGTTGATTCATGTCTGCATTTTTGTATTGGTATTCTGGCAATGGAAAACGAGTTGATTCATGTCTTTATTTTTGGATTGGTATTTCAGCAATGGAAAAAAAATTAAACTCTATGTCTGTGTTTTACATTTGGTACCCTGGTAAGAAAGACAAAAATGTACCCTGGTAAGAAAGTACAAGTCAAAACCTTGGCTGATCAAGTTCCCGAAACGCGAAAGGAGGTTTTGTGTGCGAAGTCAAAGAGTGATGAGTTCGAAATTTTGGAACTTCGAAATTCGGGGTTTCGAAAGTCGTGAGGACAGGTGATCGGGACTCAGTAGGGAGGAAAGTCCGAAATCAGAAATTGCGATAGAGTATTTGTTGATATTTCGGGAATTGAGTTTTCAGCATTCCCTTTGACAAGGGGCAGAACACTCTACGTTAGAACCTTCGAAATCATGAAACGCGAAGAAATTGAGGAAGTGCGTTTCAGCATTTCCCCAAATCAGGGTTCGAGAATTCAAGGATTGTGATGACATAAGGTTAGGGTCGAGAGTTTTTGAACTCCCAGTACCTGGAAGCCCAAAAATAAAGGAGGTTGTCGAAGGTTTGTTCAAGTTCTGAAAATTGGAAAAGGTGACAGGTGGCAGGAGTCCATGTCAGTAGTATAGTATAGCTCAAGGGGACAGTTGAAAAGTCGAGAAACCTCGCAACAAGATTCGTGAAGTCCCGAGAAAGGAGACCATTTCAAGATTTTGGAATTTTGGTTTCCGGAAGGTATAGGAAACAGAGAGTTCGAGGATAAGACTTACGAACTCTCAGTATGCAAAATCGCGCTAACCGTTGGATGAAGGGGAAGAACCATAGTCGTTGATTTTCCTTGGAAGCAGAACACTAGTGTTTCAGTGTTTCAGGATTTGGAATTTTGGGAATTTTGTTGACAAGAGGATGAGACATAGTGTCAAGAAAATCTCGAAGTCACAAAGTGTGGCAGGACTAGGGTGGACTTTTTGGGACTTCGGTAATTTGAGTTTCAGGACTCTGAGAGTCGAGAGGTAGAGTTGCACGTCATTGCAACTCTCGAAATCGCGAAGAGAGAAAAGCCAAAATCAATGAAAGGAAGGGTCCGTTTTTTGGTATTTCGGGTTTTGGAGGTTGAAGAGGTAAGGTGCTCGACCACGGGATTTCCCAAAATCACGAAATTCGTCATCCCGAAAAGAAAAAAGGGAAAAGTCCCAAAGTCAGTTGGGATTTGATCGTGGGGTTTATACCAACAAATGATCACGTGGGCATGACTCAGAAGGGCCTATGAATTTTACTCAGATAGGGTGAGTGAATAATTTTCCCGAGAGGAAACAAAAGATTCAATCAGACTCTAAGGGGGGCGAATATGAAAGATCCTGCGCAGACTCCAGCCTGAGGGTTTAGGGGTCTACGTCATTTGTGGTATTAGAGCATAGAAAGATTTCTTTGCTTTCTGTAGCAGGGAAAAGAGAAAATATTTACAGCCATGCTACCAAGAAGAAGAGATAGACAGATACCTGAATGTAACATCCTGCTCTGGTGCACTCACCAAACTTATTCTTTGAGGACACTTGCTCGCAAGTGATCTGGATTTTTATGATGATAAAACACTTATCCTTGATGATGATGCGTTATGATTTATGACAGGATGTTTTACTATTGTTGTATACAGGTGCTATTGAATCAGTTTATTTGAGTGT
>JASDQU010261938.1:0-15580 GCA_032191745.1 Picea mariana
AGAAGGGCTTCCCAGGACAATATGTTGCAAATGGAATTTAACACTCCCTAACTCAAGATGCTATTGTGTGTTTTGAGCTTTTGGAGAGTGTATCTCTCTTCCTACTCCAAAGCACTAGCCTAGCTAAATGTTGGTGTAAAAGAGCCCTAGAAAAGAGTTACTAGATAAATTTTAAAATTACGCAGTGTTTTTAAGAGCTGTTGTTTACTCAAAGGTAATGGAAGTGAAACTTATGTTGTATGACTCTGACCCAATAATGCAAGGATAAGAATGAAATGTATCACTTTTCGTTCAATGAATCCTATATATGGGAGAGAGAGAAAGTTTTCCAGATCAACCTTGAACTATAATGCACAATTTCCTTTCAAATGCCAACACAAAAAATCATTTATTAAATGAAAATTCTTTATTGTGTCTTTTCAATACTTCAACAATCTCAAAAATTTAATTTTTCAATGTTTTCTAAAGACAAAAACTATTTTTTGAAAGAAAATCTTGTTGATCACTCTCCAAAAAGGACTCAAACTATGACAGTGAGAGTTCAAAAAATCAAATCAAGGAACGAGCAAATAACCCAATCTACTCTTTCAATGAAAGCAAAAACAAAGAGAAAACCAAAATAGTATTCTCAATTGCATAAGAAAATGATTTTTCAAAGCACTAAGCAAAAGAGAAAACCAAGCAAAATTAACTTTCAACCAATCACTGGATCTTTAACTAATCGAACACACTCAGAGTCTGCAGTCAAATAGAATGGTGTTGTCAAGAAAAGCCAAGAAACGAAAGTCAAGCCAAAAAATGACAAGAAAAGACTTGAAACTCTAAGACTATTCACGCATGCAAACTAAAGTAGGAAGAAATATCAATCAATGGTCCAAGAAACCCATAATAGGTATTCCAACTAATCTGGGCAGTCAGAAAGACCAAAACTCAAATTCAAAATTTTGAAAAAGAATGTTCGCAGGCAAGCAATATAACACAGTGCGAGAATCACTGATTCTCGCAGGCAACCTTTGAGCAAGGTGCGAGAACCTCGCACTGAACCCTATGAGCAGGATGCAAACCTGACCAATTCTCGCAGGCTGCAATGGAGTGCAATGCGAGAATTCCTGAACATATCCAAAAATTTGAAAAATGAAGTAAAATTCAAAAAAGCTTCTGGACTCAGAAGGTCTATCAGGATATCCTGAAGACTCAGAGACTAATAGGACAGGAGAAAATGAAACTAGAGCAAATGGCCACAGAAAAACACAAAAATCCACCAAGAAAATGGGATTGTTCCCCAGTGGAGTCGCTAATTTTGTTATTGGATAAATCCGTAAGTGCAGACACAAACCGATCTCCCTAGATCCACCTGGATCTAGAACAAAGCAAGACAGAATGATACTCTTTCCCTAGATTTAAACTATTGAATATACTAAGAAGAACGATTAAAGAACATACCTTATAATCACTTCCTTTGGTCTTTGTTGCTCCTACTTCGCTCCAGTGCTCTCGTACAGTCAAAATCAAAACAATACAAACCAACCGAAGTGAAGAAAGCACGATCTATTCAACAGTTAATCTATGTATATGATCAAGGAGTTATATAATAAAGTGGAACTAACTTTATGAGAAAGGGACACATTATTGTATCATATTGATAGAAAGCAAAGATTACAACCTGAGCCTTGATGTTGCAAACTTCCTTTCGATGGCCCTTATCTCTGACACACACACTTGCTCACTTGCATGAAGAAGATCAACCACCTTTGATAAACTTGCTGGAGTTCCCTAGCTGCTGTAGCTTCAGTCCTTCATACAATCTTTCACTAATTCTCCAATGTCTCACTTAACCTTGTTTGCTTCTAACCTTTTCCATGAGAATCCCTTCAATATATAGGAGAGAATGAATTAGTTACTTGGATAAGAATGATCCCAAAATATCAGGAAATACAGTACTTAGATAACCATTCGAATGCCATCTCATCCTTCTAGAATATTCCCTTCTAGAAGCTTTGAGAATTCATCTTTTTCCCTTCTTTGGAAAGAGTTTTCACCCTAGCAGTTAGACACAGTGCGAACTTCTCGCACCCTGGCTTAAGGCAGCCTACGAGAATCATGCATTCTCGCAGGCAAATGTATTAGCAGCCTGTGAACCTTCTTCCAAAATGTCATTTCTGGAAAGAGATGAAGGTAACTTTTCTCAGAAGAAAGTTCTAATGAAGAGCCTGAGTACACCATTATCAATACATCATCATGACGACCAAAATCATGGGTAACACTCGTTGTCACACCAGATGACGATCGGTTAGTGAAACTGAATTCCCAACTCACTGAGAAAATGTTGTAGCCTCATAGCCTGAATGGTTATGTTAAATACCCCTCTGTACTTTGCCTTGGATAAATATAGAGCAATAGAATCATTCTTCTTGCTCGACCAATAGATGGGCCTGGAACCCAGACTGAATGAGTAACTAGATGTAAACTTGTGATCAATGTTGTCACTAGCCTAGTCAAAATCAGTTTGATCCAGATTTATGAGAGGAACAAAATGAATAAGATACTGAATACAATAAAACAGAGATACGGAGAACAACAATAATTATCTAGTGAACAATAAATTTTATTGAATAAATAAAATAGGATGAAGCCGTAATACTGCAAAAATGAAAACAACTTGCTCGAATGGTGGTAGCTATCTCTGAGAAAAGACGTGGCTTCTACACACATCCATTTGAGAAGAATGATTACAATGAGTCTCTAGAGGCCTTTTTAGCATTACTCATGAATTCCAAAACCCTAGACATCTAAAATCCTAACCCTAGGAGATGAAACACCAAACGTTATGTGGGCCCCTATGGGTAAGTTGGTACCTCAACTTGTCGGGGTCGTAAATTTTGCATATGACCTCCATTTTAGGTGTGTGATATCCCATTGGAAAGGTATTTTAGAGAACTACACATTATGTCATCAAACTGTGACTTCATTTACAGTTTGACTGTAGTAAGCCAAAAAAACATTGTTTAGGGCCCCAAAATGGCCCTGAAAGTACGGAAAGACATACTGACATGGAAACTTCCAAAATAATCCAGTTGGATTAGGTGGGAAACCACCAATATCCACCTGGAAGCTATAAAGGGATTCAAAAATCACTGGAAGTGTAGAACCCACAATTACAAAGAATTACAGAAGAACATGATGAACTAATAGCTATCAAGAGGAGCTAGTTGGAATAGGTGGGTGGCCACCAATATCCACCTGGATCAGTCCTCCTCCCTTAGGAATAAATGGTATCCATTGCATTGATTTCCCCCATCATGTGAGGAAAGTTATGCTGAATTTGGCTATGGGTGAGCCAGTTGCCTTGGTGCAGGAGCTACCCTTCCTTGACAACCTGATAAATATGGATCCTCTGCTGGCGAGTGCCCTTGACTTGTGTGTCCACTATCTGATCAGTGGATGTCTGTTCATGCAATCGGGGTTGATATCTATTGGTGTCAATTGTTATGAAATCTTCAAGGTGTCTAATAATGGTGGAAAATATGGTCGGAGGAGGTCCACATTTAACAGTGGGTGCAAGCCAAGGAAGGAGATTCTGATGGGGCCCTATAAGGTTTTCTTTTAGAAAATGTAACTAGACCTTGTGTCCCACCTAAAATTTGTGCAGTACCTAGTGTTGATCATGGAATTGCTTGTACTTAGCATTGGATTTCTACAAAATCTCATGGACCTCTTGGTAGATGTTCTAAATTAATATGGTGTCTTTGTCGGCCTTAGACTGAACATGGGAAGAATTTGTCTATGTGGTTGTAAGAGGTAGTGCAACATCAATGGGACCCAAGGGTTGGAATCCCAACCCCACCTGAAAGGGGATATGGTTGGTGGAGCTATGTAGAGCCCTGTTGTAGCTATGTTGAACATAGGGAAGAATCTCATCCCATGTACGCGGATTCTTAGAGTTATACATGCATAGGATGTGCACAATCATTTGATTGACGATATTTGTTTGGCCATCGGTTTGACAGTGGAAGGTAGTGGATTTAGTGAGCTTGGTTTCTAATGGTGACTAGAGACTCGACCAAAATGTATTGAGGATTCTGTTTTCCTGATTAGAGATGATGGTCTATGGTATCCCAAAATGGACCCACACTCATTCAAAGAAGAGCTTGGAAGTACCTGCCACTGTGATGCTCTTCTTGCATGATGTGAGAATGGCCATCTTCAAAAAATGATCAACCAACACAAATAAATAATCATTACTTTGCTTGGTGAATGAAATACTAGACATGTAATCCATCGATATGGATTCTCAAGGCCTCTCGAGAGTAGGAAGAGGGGTGTATAAGACTTTCTTCTTAATAGTTGTCTTGAAAATATCACAGGTAGTGCAAGATATGATATACTTGCTGACGTCCTGTCGGAGTTTTGGCCAATAATTTATTTTTTATAGAATGACCATAGCTTTATCCATGTCAAAATGTATTTCCATATGATTGTAGTGAGCCTCCCAAATCATATTTGCACGCTCACTTGTTGGAACACAAATATGGCCTAGATGGCATAATAGTCCATCATGAATGTGAAAATCAGTGAAATTCACTCATGTACCCAAGAGATGATAGGTTGTGGTGAAGTCAGGATCTCACTAATAAAGTTGGCCCCACTCAAATGTCTCATGCCCATAGGAATGGATCACAGTGGTGAGTGCATCTATGGGAGGTCGATTGAGGTAGTCATGGACGCAATTTTTTCTCCATGTATTATACCTGATGTTGAGATGGAATTGTTGCAGGTATGTGGACCACTTTTGATGGTGATCGTTCTGCAAATTCCCTTGTGTCTGTCTGAACTACAAAGGCTTGTGATCATTGTGGATGATTGTCTCCTTTCCCATAATGTAATTTTTCCATCGACGACAGGCTTGCACAATGTAATAAATTTCCTTATCATAGGTGGGTATTTCCATATGGTATCTGAGAGTTTCTCACTATGGTATGCTACTATATTACCATGTTGAGTGAGAATTGCACCTACACCATAGTTGGATGCATCATTCTCAATCTCGAATGGTTGTTGCAAATCAATTAATGAGAGTATTGGAGCTAAGCACAAGCGATGCTTCAGATCATCAAATGCTCATTGTTGTGCCTTCCCCCATGTGAACTTTTCCCTGCCACCTCCCTTGGTCACTTGGATGAGGGCCCATGAAATATGGGATAATCCCAACAGGAACCATTGGTAAAATTTGGCAAGTCCCAAGAAGCTCTGAAGCTCGGTTAGTGTGGTCAGGGTTGTCCAATCATGGATGACTTGGATCTTAGCTGGATCCACATGTACCCCATACTCATAAACAATGTATCCCAAGTATTAGACCTTGTTCATACCAAAGGATAATTTTTCCAAGTTAGCATATAGCTTGCACTGCCGCAAAGTGCTCAAAACCTACTGGATATGCCGCATGTGCTCCTCCCAAGTTTTGCTAAAGATGAGGATTCCATCTATATATACCACCACAAAATAATTAGTGAAGGGTCTTAATACATCATCCATCAACCTCATGAAAGTGGCTGGTGCATTTTTTAAGACAAAGGGCATGACCAACCATTCAATGAGACCTTCTTTAGATTTGAAATTTTTATTCCATACATCAGTCAGTTTGACGGGAACCTAGTGGTAGCCAGACTTTAGGTCAATCTTGATGAAGAAATTTTCCCCCTTGAGTTGGCCAAGAAGTTCATCAATTCGGGGAATTGGGTACCGGTTCCTGAATGTGATTTTGTTTAATGCTATGTAATCAATGTAGAGCCATTGTACGGGTTCCGATCTTTCTTTTGCACCAGTACAATTGGGATTCTGCAAGGGTAGGAGTTGGGTATGATGTGCCCCTTTTGAAGAAGTTCTTGGATCTGACACTTGATTTCTTCATTTTCCATCAATGATCGATGATAGACTGGTCCATTAGGTAGAGGTGAATAGGGGTTAGAAAAATTGGATGCTTGACTTGGCAGTGCATCAGTACCTCGGTGGGTGAGGACATGATGTCTTTGTACTCTTCCACATTCCCGTCCACTTGCTTCTACTACAAAGAGAGGCTCTATTTAGAAGCCACGAATGTGGCAGCGACCTTCTGCTTACTGTGAGAAATGATCACAAAGAAGATGAACTTCCCGGTCTGTGAAATGACCTTACTTCATTGCTTGGGAGAGATTAAAGAAATAACAGTGCACAACGCTACCTCTGGTATCATGTACAATTGTCTACCCAAAGTAATAATAACACTAAGGGATTTAGAGTCATACACAACATGTCGCTTCCACAAATATGGTTTTCATAAAAAAACATCACAAAATTCAAGGGGATCAATATCACACAATACATTGTCTTTTATGGGATTGAAATTGTAGGGCAAATAACACTGTTGGTTGATGCAAAGATACCTGCCTTTGCGAAGCCAGCTGATGGTGTAGGGTTGCAGGTGTGGTTTCATCGGAAGGTCTAGCCGCTTGATGACCTTTGTTGATATCAAGTTCTTCTAACTGCCGCTATCGACAATGAAATGAAGCGGAGCGGAGCCCCTTTTACCCACATTTGTGACTGAAAGAGGCCTTCCCCTTCCTCTGGTTCTTCTAGTTTTCTTGACTATACTTTGGTGGTAGTGACAGTGGAAATGGGTTCAACATCGATAATCCACTTCCCTCCTCATGGATTTGATTCAGATTTAGAATCTTCCTCAGACTCAGAATCTTTCAACTTGGCCACTAGTGACTACTTGGAGCAGCATTCTCCGATGTTGTGATGAGGGATTTTATGGTATTCGAACCAATTTCCAATGTTCTTCTTCGAATTCTCATTACCCTTATTTTTTTGTGTCTTGGAATAGTTGTCCTGAGCGTGGTCATCTTTACTACGTCCCTTATTTTGTGGGTTGGGCCCGCTTTTCCGTGCTTCGACTGTGAGGAGTTTGCAGATCCAAACTCTTGCCTCTTCTACTTAAATTTCTACTAGATCTTGAAAACATATCTATAAGTTGCACCTAATGACAGGATGTCTAGAAAATCCATTTATGTTTGAATCTATCTATGCAGACAACCATGATATTATACTGTTTGGTCCCTTTCCTAACGCAATGTGATCCATCTTATGTACTGGTCCTTGTAGCTTCCAACAGGGTGGTACTTTTCTTTAATGGAATCCATGAAGGAATATCATGTGGCGGAGACCGCAAATATTGGATATTACTATATGGACCTTTTCTCAGAGTAAGTATCCTACAAGTCCTTAACATGGAAGACATCCTTAAGGAGTGAAAAAGTAATATTTTCCCTATCGGAAAAATTGTGGACCAAAAAGTACCCTTCGAGCAAATTCAACCATTTATCTACAACATCTGCATCTATCAGTCCTTAAAATAATGGAATATAAAAATTTTATTGTACCTTGAAGGGGGTTGCATGGTCGCTTGATGAAGATGAGTCTTTTGTGGGTAGCCACTGAAGGATCTTTGCAAAGTTTTCCATCATTTTTTTCCTTTGTCGTGCAAGGGATTCCTCAAGAAACATTTTAAAAGGATCTCCTGCTCCATCATATTTCTTCTCATCCCCCATGGGTTTTTTTCAGGATCCAAGCGACTGATCTTGCAAATGATCGTCTGGTTCGAGTCCCAACTTCTTGTACCCAGATCTTGTCGGGGATATGCACGAAGAAAAATAAATGAAGAGAAGACTTCTCTGTACCAATGACCCAGATTTATGAGAGGAATGAAATGAATAAAAGACTGAATACAATAACACAGAAACATAGAGAACAACAATAGATATCGAGTGAAAAATAACTTCTATTGAATAAATAAAATAGTCTGAAACTATAAAATTGTAGAATTGAAAACAACTTGCTAGAATGGTGGTAGTTATATCTGAGAAGAGATGCGGATTCTATGTCCATCCGTTTGATCATAATGATTACAATGAGGCTCCATAGGCCTTTTTAACATTACTCATGAATTCCAAAACCCTAAACATCCAAAAACCTAACCCTACGAGATGAAACGCCAAATTTTATGAGGGCCCCTATGGGTAAGTTGGTAACTCAACTTCCCAAGGTCGTAAATTTCGCATACGTCCTTTGTTTAGGCATGTGATAGCATGTTGGAAAGGTCTTTCCGAGAACTACACATTATGTTGTCAAACTCTGAATTCATCTACAATTTGGCTGTGGCAAGACAAATAAACACTGTTTAGGGCCCCAACACGGCCCTGGAAGTAAAAAAAGATGTATTGACATGAAAAATTCCAAAATAAGCCAGTTGGATTAGGTGGTAGTCCACCAAAATCCACCTGGAAGATGTGAAGGGCTTCATACATCCCTCAAAGTGTAGAACCCAAAATTACAAAGAATTATAGAAGAACGTGTTGAACTAAAAACTGTCAAGAGGAGCCAATTGGAATAGGTGGGTGGTCACCAATATCCACCTGGATCACAGTGAACTCGATGAGTTCCAATGCAGAGTCTGAGTCATATGATTTGCAGAGTTTCAAAGGTGATGGTTCCCTGTATGTATCGAAGGATACGCTTTGCAGCCTTCAAATGCAGCTCATGCGACTCTTACATGAATCGAGAGACTGCTCTGACTATATAGGAGAGTTCTGGTCTGGAATGTGTGAGATACAACAAGCTCCCCACTATATGTTTGTACAGTGTGAAGTACACCAATGGAGTGTCCCCTCCATCCTCAATTCTAACTCCTAATAGGAAAGGAGTCAGGGCAGACTTGCAGTTTGTCATATGGAATCTCTCGAGGAGATCTCGTGCATACTTGGCTTAAGACAGTTTGATTCCTAGTGCATCTTGACTGGTCTCAAGACCAAGGAATAAATGTAGTGGACCCATGTGTTGAGCTCCCATTTTTTCACTCACCATACACCTCATTTTTCCATTTACCCCCCTACCTAGGCATTGAAATACAACTTATTACCTCCTATTACTACCTATTTGGTTGCCTAAAGATCCTGATTACAACATGAGGTAAAAGTTGTTCATTTCGATAATTTCTGAAGTTCTTGATAAATTAATTAGGGTCTTTTAGCTATTTGTTTGCCAATGATAAAAGACACTTACCTTTTCAATGCAATAGTTTTTCCCGCACTATTTCTGGCTTTCTAGTACCTATGCAGGCATTCTGGTACCTAAGGTTGTAGCTTCTCCTAGATGCGTGCACCCAGGATGGAGTTAGCAACATGGGTATTGTTCTTATGGTTAATGTAATGGTTTTTGACCGTTTCTCTTGCACCCAACAATATTCTATTTACACAAGGATCAACCCATGAACAAATATTCTAGAGTAGCACCCGATCGGGGTTCGAACTCAGCACAAGATGATATCTAGGATGGTTGTAATGATTTCTTGATATAGAGGAAATCGTGGTTAGTAAGATCCTCTAGTTTTGTTAAGTCATTTTTGGCCTTGAGTTCCCGAGAACTGGGGAAAGCAATGTAATCTGATATACTCAGAACGATATATATATTAGGGTTTTTTCTCTGTGTAATTTTTTATGCTGTACATAGTCTTTGCAAAATTTAATGAAAAAATGTGTTATCCATTTCTTGTCTCGATATTATGATGGATGTGATGTCAGTAAAGTAAGGGTTTATGAGTGATATTAATTAGGTTTTTATTTATCCTTGTTCATAAGCGTGGTGAGTTAGTGAATCGTTTTTGCTCACTACTTGGGAAGGCATGGGCCCACCTCCCCTGGTAAGTTGAGTTATCTGTATATTACTTGGTTTTTTTACTTTTTTGTAGTTACATTCTTGAACGGATTGGTGTGGAGTTTAGATTCTAAGTTTTCTTGAGGTTTTGTGTGTTTTGTACCCATTGGGGTTTTCTCTTAAGTTATGAATTAGATTGCCCTTAGTACGATGGAGAAGATTTCATATGAACACATAGATTGCAAATAAATGATTTTATGCATGTATTTCACCAACGGATGTCTCTTTCTCTATAGATATTTGAAGGCCGCATATGTTCCAGTATTTATTTGTAGCTTACTCAATCTCAAATATCTCATTTAAATACTTCCCATAAATGATGAATAAGTAAGCATTCACCTCATTCACTGGATAAATTGGGATCTTGTTGGCAGCCAATTCATTTTTTTTAATCGCCCTAAAAAAGCTACCTACACCTAATTGTCTTCTAAACGACAAGTCATCGTCGCATTTTGCAACTAGACATTTGTTTCATTTTTTGCGAAAATTTCAATTTGGTTTCGATTCAGTTTTCACAACTGAAAGTGTGAAAACCCCTCCATTGTTGTTTGGACTGTCGTTGTCTTTTATTAATTTTTGAAGGACACTTTACCATTAGTTTATCGTATGACTGCGAAGGTTCTTTCAAACTATGTCCCTTGGCCTACTCTTAATTGATTTCGCATTTGGATTTATTTGATTAATAAGCCATTGAGCATGCAAATTTATTGATTCTATAAGGGTCATGATTGATTTTGGTTTTATATATGATATGATCCTTATTGTTTTGAGCTCTTGACTTATCAATTTTATGAGATATTTTGTCATAATGATTTATAAAACTTTGATTACTATGCTATGAGCGCATGATCAATATATGAGTTTCAATTTCAGTTTGAAAGGCAAAGGTTTGAAGTTATGAAACCCCGATCGGGTAAACTTTTGGTTTGATAGTCTGAATTTATGCAATGGCACGATTGGATTAACATTGGTTTAAATGTTTGTTTTTCATTTAATGATTAATACGATGGTGCGTTGGTTAACTTTGGATTTTGATTGAATGGTTTTAAGTTATCCATTGATATAACATATGATATGGCGCGTATTAATTGTGGGTTTGATTCTATGTTCATGGCTTCAAACAATACTATGGCGAGTTGATACATTGACCACCGCCCAAACTATCCAGTTGGCTGATTCATATGGTTTAAACGATTTTATGTGGATGGAACAGCACTGTGCTGTGCCATTATTATCCTGCATGGCGGTGGTAATCCCACCACCTTCGCACGCATACCATTAATCCTTGTCTCTTTGAGCGCTGCAGCTGTTAGCCGTAACCATTTTCGACCCTGTGTATCGTTTTGTTCGATTCAAACCCTACTATGCACGGAATCCATGGCTCTTGTCATAAGGGCCGAGCCCAACGGGTGCCAAGAATTTCTAATGTTTGATGGCGCTTATAGCGACTAGGAAAAATTCGGGTGGCTCCCATTCATAAGGAAATTCGATGATTATAACCCTACCATGGCTCGACAATTTGTGTTATCATTCGATGGCTGCCGAGCCAAAGTTGGAGATGTGCAGCTTGAGATTAGTGAACAGTTTCTTGGCTCGGCAACCAATCTTCCTATTACTGGACAGAAGTGGTCGAAGAGTTGCAAGGTGGATGATGTCTCGTGGAAATTTTTATTTAAATATCGAATGGTGAACTCCTGCGACAAAGGTTTGCCTGCAAAAATGTTAAAACCACGCTGGCATGACCTCCTAATGATAATCAAGAAATTCATTACTTGCGAGGGCAGGTACGGTTTCATTTTCTTGTTTCACCTTCGTCTATTGATGGTTTTTATGGGTTTCGAACTTAGTATGCCTCACTACCTACATAGAAGTTTGTTTAAGATGGCTAAAAGGTACAAACGTAGCCAGGACGATACCAGCCTCTTCCATTTGGGGTTGATTAAAATGATTGTGGTTTATGAGTTGGGGCTACATCGTGACTGTTGGGGTGATTTTCTCAGTTGTAATGGCTTTGAAGAATCAAACCCTCCACAGGTTGATAAACCTATGGTGACCAAAACCCATCCTATTCCCCCTGTGCCTTACATCGTTCTGCTACCCAAACCTATGGTTGTGACCAAACAGGTCGAAATTGCTAAACCCGCAACCATAAAACCTAATTCTAATTCTAAAGGCAAGAAAAGCGCTCGGTTAATCTCTCGCATGGTGAGAAATAAACCTAAAACCCCTGCCAACTCTGAGCCTATCATGGTTAGCGAAGATTCCAATTCGGAGATTGAACGTTTTCTCGCAAACGAGTATCCTTACTCAGAGGGTCTGTGTGACAAACCTGCATATGAATTTGTCAAGAATTTACCACCTTGTTTGCGAGATGATCCTAACTTTCCTGGCATTGAACTACCTCGTGGAGCCCTCGGTGACTCATCAAAACCCCCATTTTCTCAACCAGTTGTTTCCCCATGCGATCAGTGTGGGTTATGGTTGGAGAGATACTACTTAGATGTGCCGATTTTGCAATCCAGAATCCATGCTTTGGAAGATCAAGTGGCAAAGCTCACTAATCGTAATGCGAAGGTGAAACCCACTGACAAGAAGCAACGAACAACGGATTCAATTCTATTCAAGAATGTCGAGTCAGCCACGCCAATTGTCAATTCGGAATTGACATAGCCTCAACAACCGCGCTGGTATAACTTTCACCCATTTATATGGCACATTCATAAACTCTATGTACATCATCGACCTGCTCTGTTACATAAACATGCATCGCTGTATATAACTTGTTTTGGTAAATCGAATTTTGTTATTGGATTTGGTCTTGATTCTATTAATCATAATAATGGATTTGATTGTGTTAAATTAGTTGCGATTGAATGTTCTGTTGTATTTATTATAGACAAGTTGTTTTGCATTTCAAACCTTGAGACACGATTTATGCTGTGATCTAAATTGGTTATGAGACACATGGTTATCTGTTACAATTTGATTTACATATCGCTTTGACCAGCCTGGATACGGTTTGGGTTTTGTTTAAAAAAAGGTTTTGTTTTATATCGAGAATTGATACAAATCGTAACAATCATCCAACTTCCAACCAGTCAATTCATTGAGGCCAGTCGACCCTGTTCTTTTGTGAATTGAAATGACGATGTATTTTCTGTTACGAATAGATTTGTAAAACAGAATGGACATGCCCAGGATGATAAATTTGTCTATAATTGACTCAGACCCGATTTTATTGGATTGTCGCCCAACTTATGTTGTTCGATCTTGACTATGTCACACCCAACAAATGAAATCTATGGTAGTTTTTGGTCGATACTGTTACGCATGTTTCGTTTTGATGTATATCGTAATAAACTTCCTGTATTTGATCAAAACAAAATGAATCTTGTGCTTAATCTCTACAACCTGTTGATTGAAACGACATGAAATCTATGTATATTGCTACAGCTGTAACATATATTTTGTGTTCAATGATATCGATTATAGTTATGTTGTGGCAAATCTTATTTGATATGGTTACTATCATGTTCGATTACGATTGTTTTGAATACGATTATATCGTATCTCATTCGATTTGATTCACTGTGTAATCTCGTTTGATACGAAACAAGCCTATCAAAGTTTGACCATGTTTTATGGTAACTAAAAACAGAGCATTCTTTACTCTGTTTCAATTGCATTTATTTTGTGATGATTTGATTTAAAATGATAATTTCACTTGAATTATTAGTAATTCGTTTTGAGGATTATTAAAAGATTATTCGTTTTGATTTTATTTGATTGAGATCTGGTCCTGTTGGCTATTCTTGACTAGCTACAGAATCAGATGATTCTATAGCTAAGTCTATGGAGTCAATTTTTTATTGTTTTCTTAATAAAATATCCTTCTAATTTGATCTTTGTGTTCTATTGCAGGAAAATTCGAATTGGCAATAGATATGATGAGCAGTTAGGGGATGTTTTACAGATTCTACTTGCATTTTATTTCCTTAGTTTAGTTGATTTTGGGATTATTCCCAGATTATGTAAAACAATTTGATATTATTCACAAGGATGTTTTACCTTGTGAGAAACCTATATAAACCTATGGTTTTTGTAATAATGTTCATCCTCAGTTTTGGGAGAACAAGGATATGGAGTTCTGTTACAGACTGGAGCAGAATTGATGTTTTGTCATAGCTTTTGCTTTTCAATATATCAACATTTTGTTTCACGTTTTGTATATCACTTTGTTTATGGTTTATGATTACTTTAGCTATCTAAATCAAATTCAAATGATATAATTTTATTATTGTTATCTATATCTTGTCTCTTCCAAATCGATAAAAGACATAACAATTATTAATTCATTTTTGTGAATGATAGCTTTGTCTTCATCATAAATTGAATTATTATATATAAGTTTTCTGCATAATAGGTTTCCCTTATTGCAGAGATTTATCATCAGAAGATTGTTATGATTTTCTTTTATGTCTTGTTTTTCCTGTAAAACACTTCAAGAAGCAGCACAGCCTATCGTTTACGAGAAGCTTAAGGACTAAACGGTGTGAATTTCTTCCTCCAACCAGCTTAGAAGTCATCTTACACAGGACAGACTTGGAGCGTTTCCAGGTCAATTAGTTTATTGTTTACTGTTTGCATTAAGTAGTTTAATATAGATTTAAGTTTAATTAAATTTATATTAGATCGTTTAATTTCAGTAGTTATATTAGATCGTTTAATTTCAGTAATGTTTATTTCTTTTTCATAAAATATAAAATCAAAAAAGAGATTCTTGGTTGTCTTAGGGCATAATACACATGATTTTTGCAGGTTTTAATCAAATCTGTAGGTTTTCCATAGTGTACATTTGTGAATAAGAAATATTGTAGCTGATAATTAGATAGTTGATTTGAGTTATTACAATAGTAATTAGTGGATTGTATAGAATAATTAGTATTTAGTTTATTAGTTCCTTTTCTTTGTTTTATTAGTTTCTAGTTTCCTTTATTTTAGTTAGTTTTTTGTATTCAATTATAGTTTAGTTTGTTTTATTTACTTTAGTTAGATCACTTAGCTCAGATCAATTCTCTCTTTGGTTTTCATAGAAGACCTTAGAGCGGCCAACGGAGCCGTTAAACTCGTCAGGGTGGTCCATTCCAAACGGCTTGGGTTATTTAGACAACCTCGGACCGATTCCACTCTCCCAGTTGACGGACGGTCAATTTTGCCCGTCAACAAATGGTGCTAGAAGGAGGGCCAAACTAAATTGATGGCACGAGGTGGTCGCAAGACTCCTCCACCCCCTAATCGCTCCCCTATAGTGACTAGAAGCCATTCATTCGATAGTATTCCCCCTCAAACAGCAACTACTTCAACCGAAGATCCTCAGATCACAGTTGAGCCAGCAACCCCTAATCCTATAGGTGGTGATATACAAGAAATTTTTAGAAAATCTCTTATTAAATCACATAAATCCTTTGCTAGTCTTAGGCAACCAAATTGCCCGTGGGGTCAACCTTTAGACTTCTCTGAAGTCAGAGAACAATTAGGTGCTATAGACCTTACTGTGAATCCTACATATCCAAACACAAATTCTACTGCAGGAGGATCTGGGATACCTCCTTCACCACCTCCCTCATCTCCTTCTTCTTCTGGGGGGGATTCCTCTTCTGACGAAGGCAAACCACCTTCTCAACCTTCCACACCTACTACCCCAATGGAAAATCAGAACAACCCTGCTAGACCTTGTTTGGACTAGGATGCCGTAGCTATACCTGGAGACCAGCACCCTTTACCTAAGCACCCGGGGAAATGGCTTCCTAAGTTTGATCCTGATTCAAAATAG
>JASDQU010261940.1:0-10532 GCA_032191745.1 Picea mariana
TGCACAATATATGAGAAATAATCAATAGTTATTGTTCAAGGGAAGTAATGACTTCCAAAGTTAGCTACAACTTCCAAATGTAAAGGGAGGGATAAACCTCCAAGAGGAAGATTTGAGAGCCACTATGAATGTATGATCGAGAAAAATTATCCCAGCCCTTTTCAAATTTTCCAATTCCATTTTTACTAAAGGCTTCAACTTAGGATTAATGATTCTTAGCCTTTTCTTGACAGGATTCACTCCTTCTTGAAGGGGAATAATATGTTGAAAAATGAATTTTTTGTATTCCTTGAGGTCATCATAATTCCAGGCAAACACATCATAAAATTATTTAAACAAGTTAGTGTATTACTCAATTTATTCCTTTGAACAATTGGTACCAAGATTTATATACTTGGAACCATAATGAGTACCAATATTTGTTGTTCGTGTTTCTTGGAATTTTCTAATAGATACTTCCTCTTTTAAGTATGGATTTTTTGTTTGATCATCCATTGCGAAAAGGGATTCCAAATTGACACAATCTTTTGAAAGGAATACAACTTTTTTATCATCGAGGCCTTTGGGAGAATCATTTGGATCAACGAGAAAATCAACAACATGTTCATCATTTTCAAAAACTTACAAAAAATCTTGATTCTCTGGTATTGAAGGCCTGAAAATGATTTTAACACTGAATGTACTCTGATTAATTTTGGAATGTTTTGGGTTGAAGAGAGATACAACAAACACAAGTGAATCATCCTTCTAATTCTTATCTCAAGTAATGAAATATATATTGAATTAATTAAAGGAATCCATGAATTCACATTCGTGTTGATAGTTTGGTTGCCATTGATGTCAACCCTTGAAGAAGCACTGATGGTGTGGTTTTGGTACCTGAAGTTGAATAAGGAATATGTATATGATAGACAGATTAAATGTAAGGAATACACTCATAAATGGATAGTACTAATCGTTCCATTTCGGTGATATGTGGAATGCCATGTAGTTCCTCACAGTTAGGGAGATATAGCTTTCTAAAGTTGGAAGCCTCGAATAATGGACAAGAAGCCCCTAGTTTGTTATAAGTCTTGGTCAAAGGGGTAAATTTGTTGTAACAAGAAAACCCTAGAATCCCTAAATTAAGGAGAGGATTTACCTAGCACAAGTATATAAGCACCTCAAGGAGTCATTCACAAGCACACTCACACACGTATTCATTGTTTATCTTTATTGTGATATAGTGATTTTTTGCTAAGGTTGTCCCGTCATTTTCTAAGGTAGAAAAGAAGGGTTGATGGAAAAAATATCAAATTTACACTAAAACCCTAGTTTCTGAGGTATATGCGAGTTGTAGGCATGTAAGGGAGTGTAGGTATGCATGATGCAATGGGGGAAAGAGAATATATATGTGGGATATAGAAGGGAAAAATTAGCATACATATGAAAAGATAATGAAAATTTGAATAGATGTTGGTACCAGGTCCTTAGAGTCTGAAATCAAGTTCACAGGTCAACATTCTACAGGTTCAGGTCAGCTACAAAAGTTCTGGTATGGTTATTAGTTTTTTTTTATTCTTAGATTTTCTTATGATGTTGTGAATTCTTGAGGCATTCTTCGCATGGTTGGTATTGTGCTTGGATATGGTATATGTTGGTTAGTTGGTTGAGTGAGAAACACTCTTATGTATGGTACAAAATTTATATGGTTCTTATAGTTCACATCCTTGAGTAGATTGTATATGGTTGAGGGATATCCATATTGTATGGTTATGTATGCATGAAGGGGCCTACATAGACTCTTTGAGATACTTCATTGATGATATGGTACAAATCTGCATATGGTTGATGATATGGTATATGGCATAGGTTGTACATGGTTGATGCTCTAGTTCATGATTCACCATTCATTGTTGATGTATCTTTTGATTCATGGTTGATGCATGAGATAGTATGTATATTGGTATACACTTGATGCATGGTATGGTATAGGTTTAGTTGGTTGACGATCAGGTGCAGGTTGACGAGATAGTGACCGTGACAGTGACATAGTTGTGACAGTGACAGTGACATGTTGTGACAGTGACAGAGTTGTGACAATGATAGAGTTTGTGAGAGTGGTAGAGTCCATGACAATTGGTCTACATTTATATTTCATGGTGGAAGAATGGGGCAAAGAAAGGTGGTTGTATCCACCTTCCGGTTGTAACCGAAGAACCTAGGAGGTTGTAGCCTCCTTTTGGTTGGAGCCAGAGAATCGGGGAGTTGTAGCTTCCTTCAGGTTGGAGCCTCCTTCCATTTGTAGCTAGAGAATCAGAATTTGGTGCTTCCATTGAATGTATTCTTTTAATATATAAGAAAGTCATTTTGTGTTTTTCTCTCGTTTGGGTTTCCATGTAAATTCTGGTGTACTGTGTATCTATTGTGATGAGATTTTGTTTATGATTAAACTATTGACGATATATTGAATGCTAATGATAAACTACTGAATAATGTTGAAGAATGAGTTGTGGTTAAAATAACTATAATTGCTCATTATTGATTCACCCCCCCCTTAATAATCCAATAATGATCTTTTTGCATAAAGATTCATTTTTTCTTTTTTGATTCTATACTTTCTTTTGATGTGGTTTATGACCAATTTTGAGTCACCAGTTACTACTAGATTTTCCACTTTCATATGGAGCGCAAGAGTCATTACTTGTATTAATTCTTCATACTCTTTTTCATTGTTAGTACATGGAAATTTCATCTTGATTGCATGTGGATATATAACGTACTGAGGACTTTTTAAAACAATCCCTACTCCACTTCCATATTTTGAGCAGGCTCCATCAAATAACATCTTCCATAAACATTGAAAATAATCTTCTTCCTCTTGATTTATAGAGTTGACTTGTTCTAGACTAAGAAAATCATAATTTCCAATCCCGACATCAATATAGTTTCGCAATACTTCATTCTCTTTCTTTCTAAATGATTTAGTTTCCTAGTTTCTCGAGGGACTCTAACCCTCATTCCATATTTTTTTGGAAATATCATACAAATTTTGTCATTCATAATGTATCCTCCAATCATAGAACTCTAGTCTCTTCCAAAAGAAACACCATATGCATGAGGTAAATATACAACAATAATAGTAAATATTGTGGTGATATGAGCTACACTGATCCATGCACAAAAGTACTTTATCTTGCCATAAGTTGGGACTTTTCTTGAGTCAATAACATATATATTTTCCCCAGCTTCATAATTTCTGGTAAATCCCATCTCTAGTGCCTCCATAACTGATAAAGGAACAATGTTGTTGGTTTATCCACTATCAACCAAACAATTATGCAATACTACATCATGATTTTATGTAGTTGCATAGAATGGGGGGACTTTACCCCTTGGTCATGTTGATGAAATTTTTTGTTGTTTCCTATAATTCATAAAAACACATTATATTCTTGTGTTTGAATCATCAAGTACCTTTAAAATATTCTCCATTTGTTGTGGTATCTTCACCACTCCCATGAAAGGTAAGATAATTATGAGTTTGGCTAAATCATCAATCTCATTATATGTCATGTGTTGTGGAGTCTTGGAATGGATAAACAAATATTGTTGCTTTGTTGATTATCTAGTGCTTGATTTGGTATTTTATCTTTCAAGTGCCTCTTTTGTTTTGAATTTACTCACTTGTGTTGTTGTTTGGACAACATTCTCTTATGACATATCAGGGTATTCTTGTTCATCAAAATGTAGAAGGATGATGTTCCTTCATCTGTTTATAATGACTCTAAGATCTCATATTGAGTTATGTTGGCCTCTTGATTATAATTCTCAAAATTTTCCTCTTCAATAATATCTTCTAATACCACTACATTATGGTTTGGCACTCTTGGTGCCTCGGGTCTATGCTCTTCGTTTCTATAATTTCTTATTCTCTAATCTTGTGCCTTAACTCTTACATTATGATTTGGTGGAAAAAAATTCTAAACTCTTTCAAAACTTATGTGATCCAGGTGGATATCAGTGGCCATCCACCTTTTCCAATTGGCTCAAAACAATTTTCTTCCTATTTTGGCAATTTACTATTTTTAGCAGTTTTTAACTTATGGGGCTAGTTTGAGGGCCTAAACGCTGCTTTTTCACAATCAGACACCTCAATAATATAATAAGGCTCTGATTGATCCCCCTAAATGAATCTCCTCGTAAATACCTTTCCAATGAGCTATATTTCATCCTAAACAGAGATCGTATGCAAAAGTTACGACCCCGGGAAGTTAATGTACTACCTTACCCAAACGGGGCCCACATGAATTTTTGCACTTCATATCCTAGGGTTAGGTTTTTAGATGTCTATGGTTTTGGCACTCATATTTATTGTAAAAATTCCTTCAGAGCCTCATTGTATTCATATTCTTGCGAATGAGCATAGCCATCACATCTCTTCTCAGAGATAAGCTGCCACCATTCTAGCAAGCTTGTTTTCAGTCTGCATCTTACAGTTTTCAACATATTTCTTATTTAATAGAAGCCAGGTTTTACTATATATCTATTATTTTTCACTGTGTCTCTATGTTAAAATTATAAATCTGTGGTTTCATTTCATTCCACTCATAAATCTGGATGAGTGGTAGCAGAGTGGTCTACTCCTTGTCATTTTTTAATGCATGTCCCCGACACGGTCAGGGTATAGAGAGTTGGGTCTCGAGCTTGTTTCTTTTGAGGAAAAATTCTCTCGCATGCCAAAGAAAATGCCCATGTCAGGTGAAAATAAATATGACGGGATAGGATATCCTTTCAAAATGTTTCTCGAGGAATCTCTTGAGTGACAGAGGAACGAGATGATGGACAACTTCGTACAAATCCTTTGATGACTACTGAAAAGTGACGCATCCACCTCAACAAAAAGTGCCACCCCCTTCAAGGTACAAATAAATTTTTATATTCCTATATTTTAAGGTCAAATAGATTTGAATGTCGTAGATAAATGGTCAAACCTTCTAGAAGGGTATTTTTCTTTCCACAATTTTTTCGATAGAGAAAATATTATTTTTGCGCTCCTCAAGGATGTCCCCCATATCAAAGATTGGTGGGAGACTTTCTATGAGAAAAATGAAATATAAGGATCCAAATTATTTGAAGTTGCACCCACTTGGGATTCCTTTAGGGATTTTATTAAGGAACAATACTACCCTATTGGAAGTTATGACAACTTGTATACAAGATGGACCACATTGCGGCAGGAAAGAGACCAAACAGTCCCAGATTTCACCAATGTGTTCCATACCTTTTGCACCAAGATGGGTATCAAATATTCTAAGAAACATCTGGTGCTCAAGTACCATGGTGGTATGCATAGATACATATAGACAGAAATGGATTTTTTTGACACCTCATCCTTGGGCATGGCCTATTGATATGCCATCAAAATTGAATAGAAACTTAAACAAAAGATGAGGCAGTTTGGGTCTGGGAACCCCTCACAACAGAAGTAGGGAAAGGTTATCCCTAACCCATAGAACAAAGGACAGATAAAATATGGGCAAACTCATGAAAACCAATCCAAGCCACAAGAAAAGAATGATAATGGGAAGATGAAGAAAGATACTGGGAAGTGGTGTGACTTCCATAAGATCCCTTGGCATAAGACTATGGATTGCTGCTCAAAGAAGTCATTAGTGGTTGAAGTAAATGCCTCTGAATCAGATGTAGTTTCCAACTCTAAGTTAGAACTAGAGAAGGGGAGACAGATCTTTGATGCAGAACCTAGTGCCATGGTTGCTACCACCAATATCCATTTCGGTGAACTTGATGAGCTAGAGGAAGGCAAGTGCCTCTTTCATTCATATATGTGGGTGAAAGGAATTCCACTGCATTTCATCATTGATAGAAGTAGCCAGAAGAACCTCATCGCAGAAAAGGTCGTCAAGCATCTAGACCTACCAACAATGCCTCACCCAAAACCCTACACCATTGGATCGCTCCGTCAAGCAAGCGATCATCGCATCAACCAACAATGTCACCTATCATGCAACATCAAGCCATTAAAAGATGAGGTATTGTGTGATGTTTCTCCCCTTGAATTTTTTGATGTTATTTTGGGCCAACCTTATTTATGGAAATGTCATGTTGTATATGAGTATAGGTCTCACAGTGTTATTATTACTTTGAATAGGAAATTGTACAAGATACCTGAGGTAGACCACCTAGTGTTATTTCCTTTATCTCTGCCAAGAAATGTAGGAAGGTCATTTCTCAAGCCGGGAAGTTTGTCGTCTTCATGATTCACTCTTAGAGTGAGAGAAAGGTTACAACCACATCCATGGACTTTGTGGCCAAACTCTCCACACAATAGAAGTAAGTGGATGAGGTCATGGAAAAGTACAAAGACATCTTCTCATCACCTACTAGAGTACCTCTTCACTGTCAAGTCAAGCATCCCATTGATCTGACCCATGATGCACTACTACCAAATGAGCTAGTCTATCATCGCTCTCTACTAGAAAATGAAGAGATCAAGCATCAGATCCAATAAATTCTCCATAAGGGGCACATCCAACCCAACTCATCACCTTGTGGAAGCCCAATCATGTTGGTGCAGTAGAAACATGGGACTTGGTGACTCTGCATTGGTTACCGGGCCCTAAAAAAGTAATAGTCTGGAATCGGTACTAGATTCCTCGAATCGACGATCTCCTTGATCATCTAAAGGGGTAAAAATACTTTAGTAAGATTAATCTGAAGTCTAGATACCATCAGGTCCCAACATAACAGATAGATATATGGAAAACTTCCTTCAAGTAAAAATAAGTTATTTTTTAATGGCTGGTCATGCCCTTTGGTTTGACGAATTACCCAACAACATTCATAAGGTTGATGGGCGATATCCTGTGGCCTTTCACTAATTATTTTTTTGTGGTGCATCTAGATGACATCCTCATCTACAACAATACTTGGGAAGAACACTTGGATCATATTCAACAGGTTCAACACACTCTATGGTAGCACAAGCTATATGCCAACTTGGAAAAATTCTCCTTCAGCATGGACATGGTCCATTACCTAGGATACATTGTTCATGCGCATGGTGTCCATATTGATCCAGCCAATATCCAAGTCATCCATGATTGGCCAGCCCCAACCACACTCACTGAGCTTCGGATCTTCGTAGTCCTTTCCAATTTCTATCACAGGTTCGTGTTGGGATTCTCCCATATTGCATGGTCCCTCAATCAAATAGCTAGAGGTGGTGGTAAGGAAACATTTGTGTGGGGCCTATCCCAACAGAAAGAATTCAATGATATGAAGCAATGCTTGTGTTCAACATCAATTCTCTCATTACCTAACCTACAACATTCCTTTTAGATCGAGACAGATGCTTCAGACTATGCTGTGGGCGTAGTCCTCACTCAGCAGGGCCACCTCGTGACCTATCATAGTGAGACACTATCAAATGTTGTCTATAAGTACTCTACTTACGACAAAGAAATGTACTCCATTTTGCAAGCTTGTCGCTAGTGGAGGAATTACATTCTCAGGAAGGAGACAATCATCCACACTGATCATAAGCCCTTGCAGTTCATGCAGACACAAGGAAAATTGTAGAATGTCTGCCATCATAATTGGTCCACATATTTTAATAGTTCCACCTCAACATCAAGTATAAAACAAGAAGTACCATCCGAGTCGTCGATTTCCTCATCCAACCTCTAGTCGTGGAATTCACCAAAGTGCTAGAATCTTTCATCCATGAGACCTCTGAATGGCCCCACCTCTATGAGACAAATCCCACCTTCGTCAACACCTACTAGATGTTGGGCGCCAACACATATGTCAATAATTTCCATATTCAGGATGAGCTGATGTGTCATCTGGGCCATCTCTGCATTCCATCAAGATAGGGAGCGAAGTTGATTTGGGAATCCCACTATAGTCGGGTGGTAGGACACTTCGGCATGGAAACGAAAGTGGTAGTACTGCAGTGACATTTCTACTAGATGAAACTCTGACAGGATGTCAGCAAGTATATTTGGTCCTGCACTTCCTATGTTATTTCCAAATCGTCCATCAAGAAACAATACATGTACACTCCTTTGCCTACTCCTGAGAAGCCCTAGGAATACATCTCAATGGACTACATGTCAGGCCTCCCTTCCACTAGGAGGGGAAATGAATGTGTTTTTGTGGTTGTTGATCACTTTTCCAAGATGGTGATTTTGGCCTCTTGCAAGAAGAGCATCATGACGAAGGACGCTGCCAATATTTTCTTTGAACAAGTGTGGGTACACTTTGGGATCCCACAAACCATTATCTTATATTGGGACATCTAGTTCCTGCACATTTTGGTCGAGCCTCTAGTCACTGTTGGACACCAAGATCACCAAGTCCACTTCCTTCCACCCCCCGACAGATGGCCAAACCAAGGTCGTCAACCAAGTGATTGTGTACACCCTGCACATGTATAATTCCAAGCACCCTCACACCTCGGATGAGATTCTTCCCTATGTTCAACACAACTACAATAGAGACATACATTGCTCAATCAACCACAACCCCTTTCAGGTGGGGTTGACATTTCAACCATTGGGTCCCATGGATGTTGCACTACCCCTTGCGGCCACTGATCAAAATCTGGACCAGGGGTCAAAATTTAGCTCAAAAATCAAAGTTCTTGGAATTACCTCAAAATGAACGAGACATAGCCCTCATCATCACGAACCCAATGCAACTTGTTTGGGTTCAAACGGACATCGGGAGCGAGAGATATCGTGATCTGTTCGAATCGCCAAACAGGTAAAAAAGAAAAGGACGCTGACTGTGCCGTCCATATAGTCCGTACGGATGCTGATGTGGCATGACCGTATGCTGACATGGCAGAGGTCGTACATCCATGTGGCAGATGATGATGTAGCCTTCACTCATTGGTAGATTTGGGTGAATAATGATGTGACACGTGGCATCATTTTTTGGCAAGTGTTTTGGTGCCACATGGCCGAGTCATGGGCTGCCACGTGGCACGTCGTTATTGGCAATGTTTGGTTGTTCAAATTTTTATGGAGTCCGTGGGGATCGAACCCCGGACCTCCCCCAAGGTTCAGTGCTTTGATATTGTGTGGGCTACCACTAGCCCACACGATGGTCCTTATATGACATATGTGTTTTATTATATTTGAATTTCTGTAATGTTTCATATGGCAGGGGGGTCGGGTCAAGGCTTAGCCCGACCCACAGTTGTATTTCTTTATACATACGACCTTACTATATCGCGCGCGCGGGAGTTTGTATTTCAAATGGAGCCCCAACTCCCGGTTTCGTATGTGACCACACATGGAGAGCGCGGGAGTTAAGTTTGGTATTTTGAAATGGTTTTTCCCGCCACTTGTCATTGTTCTATTTGCTTGGAAACAGAGCCCTCGTTTACACTAGCGCGAGGTCATGTGGTGACCACATGTGCCCACGAGTTTGACGGTTAGGGGCTGGCATGCCCATAACTGTCCTACAGTTTGCAAGGTTATGCGGTTGTGTGCATGTGCTAGGTTTTAGCATGAATTTGGAGCGTGTTCTTGGTTAGAGCACACAGAGGTGCATTTTGGCGAACCAGAGACAACAAGCTTGAAGGAAGAGAATGGCAGGAGGCCTATCTTCTTCATTTTTTGGCCAAATGAGGTGCCGAAAAAGCCCAGCTAGGGGTTTTTGGACGTTCTGAATCCATTGGCATTGTTTTCATAGCCATTTGAGGACTTCTTTTGTAGGTTTTTAACCATTGAAGTTTCAGGAAGCTTCAGGGAGCTTGAAGCCCTCATTGTTTGAGGTCATGCTCAGATGAGCCTATGTTTGTTTTCTGTGATTGAATAATCATTTTTGACTAATTATTATGCTCTGAACACTTTGGGATAGGTTTCAAATCCATTTGAGGACTTTTACAGGTGTTTTTTCCACAGAGAAGCTTAGGGAAGCTTAAGGCCACATGTAGAAGAGGTCATGCCCGGATGAGCCATGATCCATTTTCAGAGTTCTATTAGTCATTTTTGGGGTTTTTATGTATTATGATCCCAATGGTACAGTCAGAATTTCCATTGGAGTTGAGAAGTAGCTTGTAAAAGAATATTTGACAAATTAATCCCAAAGAGCCAAGTCCATTGAAGGAGGCTCAAGGAGATGTAGCCCAGAGAGGGTTGAACTCCTTTATCATCTTGTTATTGTTGTGAGTTTGATGGTTTATTTGCTGCATGTTATGTTGCTGTGTATTTATTTAAAGTACATATTTAACCATTCAAAAGAACATTTCCTCACACATGAACATTTAAAAGAAGATGCATAAACTTGGCACATAATTTATCTTGCATATTTATACACATGGAGCAAGGTCCTGTAAAGTTTACTTTTAATGAAGTAGAGGGTGCTTGCATAGCATAACAAGTCAGCCCACTATTTTCAGATCAGGTGGTATCAGAGCATAGTTTGTTTTGCTCATGTATTTTTCATTGATAGCTTGAGATTTAGCTGTTGGTATTTGTGCAAGTTTTGTGTTGAAGTTTGATATCTTGCAAGGATGG
>JASDQU010261942.1:0-11708 GCA_032191745.1 Picea mariana
CAAATTAACTAAGGAAATGTGTCCCAAGACATAGGAGGAGATAGAATACATGTCCAGGGTCCCTTATTCATCAACAGTTGGCAGCTTGATGTATGCAATGGTTTCCACAAGACTAGATATTGCACATGTAGTGGGACTCATGAGTAGGTATATGAACAATCCAGGTAAAGAACATTGGGAGGAAGTAAAGTGGATTCTCAGGTATTTGAGAGGTACTACTACTCATGCATTATGTTTTGGAGGTTCAGACACTTTTCTACAAAGATATGTTGATTCAGATATGGCAGGTAATAAAGACAGTAGGAGGAGCACCACAGGGTATGTTTTTAATATAGGCGGAACACCAATATGTTGGATTTCGAAACTGCAAAAGGTTGTTGCACGTTCAACAACAGAGGTAGAGTATGTTGCTGCTACAGAGGCTAGTAAAGAGATGATTTGGTTACAGAGGTTTATGGAGGAATTGGGAAAGAAGTAAGAGAACAACAAGTTGTACTGTGATAGTCAGAGTGCCATTCACCTTTCAAAGAACTCAACCTTCCATTCAAAGACTAAGAATATACAGTTGAGGTACCACTTCATATGATCCACCTTGGAAGATGGATATTTGAAGTTGGAAAAGATACACACTAGCCAGAATCCTGCAGACATTTTAACAAAGGGAATAACCAGGGAGAAACTGAGTTCCTGCTCAGTTTCAGTTGGTCTTCAAGAATGAAGATGAAGATGAGAAATTTTCCAGGTCCAAGAAGGTTCAAAGTCCAGCATATATAGCAGTGGTGGAGTTGTTGAGATCAGTCTCCAAGTGGGAGATTGTTGGTTTTGGAGCTTGATTATCTTCCTGATTCAGAGGTCTTTTATTTTCAGCCCTGTTTATACCCCATGAAGTATTTACACCCTATAAGTATGTACACTCTTCCACGTGGGGGAGTGAAAAGGGGGGGTACCCCCTCTTCGGGGTTCGTGGGGGCTATCCCCCCGGTTGGGGGGTCTGGGGGCAAGCAGGCCCCCAGCGGGGGTTCGGGGGTGAAGCCCCCGAAGGGAAAATTGCCTTGTAAATGTATATTGTAATTTCATTGTAAATCTGGACCGTTCATTATAAGGTCACGGATCTAACGATAGAAATTATGTTAGGGTTTTTTTCCCTAGAAGGCAACCCTATTTTATGAGGGAAATGTATTGCGGCTATGGTAGATGGTGAATATTGCATTCTGAGAGAGGAGACTATGAGAGAAAGAAGAAGAAGTTACAACGGGTTTTGCTATAGATTGTATCCCTTCATTTGCTGGATAATAATAAAGCAAGGACCTGGCAATTTCTCTGATGGATGTAGCCCACACTAGGTGAACCACGTAAATCCGTGTCTCTCTTGTATTGTGTATCTTCTGTGTTTTGTTTCGGCATTTTTTTTATTTTATTGCTCCACGGTCCTGTTTTTCTAACATAGAGAATTTGATACTAGCAGGCATATCCCTCCTAAGTGCACTTTTTCCTTCAATAAAGATGATTATTTTAAGGGCATCCCTATGTTTTTGAATCCATGTTATGAATCTTCTTTGCATCATGATGACCATGTTCTTGATAGAAAGGTCCCTAGAGATGATAATAATTTGTTTGATGAATTCATGGATCATCCCTTTAAGGTACAAACCCTAAACCCTAAATCTAATTCAATTGATACCTTCATCATTACTGACAAAGAATCTGTTGGTTGGCATGTCTTGGATACTGGTGATCATTTATTTTGGCTATTGATTAATCATTTATCTACACCATACACATCTATTGGTTGGCATGTTGCCAATCCATCCATGCACAAATTTTTCAAACTCATAAGATCTACATGCAAAGCAAGTCATGCATTCCTTTATGCTAAATTTCATCTGAACTGAGTCCAAGCTAATGGTTTTCTTTTTCTCTGTACATAAATAAACAAAATAATAAAAAATATATAATAATAATAATGATACAATTTAACAAAAGGGTTGGATTGGTTAGGGTATATTAGTTTTCATTGATGTCGTAATTATTCAGTTATTTTCTCGCTTTTGTTTTTATTTTGTTTCTTTTGCTTTCTTTCCTTTTTTTTACCTTTTGATGGTTATAAGTGATGGAGAAATGGTTGGTGATATTAAAAGGCGGGCTATCTATATATTTTTAACTGATTGACCAAATGTGTTTTGGTGGACAACAGACTTGTAGGTGAACCAAGCTTCCTTCCTTCATCATAATCCCTCACTTGTCTACCATGTGCTTGCTACACGAGACATCCTCGCTCGTCACATTCATCAGTCCTATCCCTGTTATGAGGAAAATCTCTCTATGGCTAGGGGTAAACCACAACAGACAGAAATGACTGCATAAATCAACTCTATTCTCAAGTACACTATATAAACAAATATGCTAGAAAGACAAAATAAAAGGGCTACCTTGTCCAGATGTTTGATGAATTCCACTGTTGAGAACTTGAATCAAATGAGTATACCTATAACTAGTCCTCAAAAACCAATCAAATCAAGAATATGGTGATAATATATGATGTTAGCACATTTAATAGCATAATCCATTAATATACATAAAAAATACGCCCATGGAATAATAATTCAAACATTCGCAAGATATCAATTGGACGAGAAAAGAGTATTTCTATTAATATATGATGAGTAGAAGTGAAAATGTTACAGGCTTTTGTGTTGGCATGGTCCGAAACTGAGAAACTAAGTTCCTTCCATCTGGGCCTCCACCACATCAATCCTCCACCAAAGTCAAGCTCATAGAAGAGAGACAATGAAGTTCTCAATCAATAATGGAAGATCTTGCATGTTGAACACTCTATTCAGACTTAAAGGACAAAGGGATGCAGACTCAATATGAAGTAAATATTTTCTCCATAGTAAATTTTCTCTCAAATTTGAATTCTTTCTCCTCTTTTCCATAGCTCGGAATTGGCCCATTTATAGCCTTCAAATGGAACTGAAGGGCCAAGTCAGAATGTTTCCAGTATATGGAAGGCCAAGGATCATAGATCTCTTGTCGTGACATGGAAACCTGACACCATTTATCATTTTTGGGAAAAAATCTCGATGTACATGGGTTGTAGTGGTGCAGTCTACATATACACGTGTTGTATAGTAGGAAAGGTACGTACATGTGGAAAAATATAATTGTTTAGCTCTGGGATTTTCAAAAAGGGATGAAAAGTCTGCATAGGGAAGTGGAAAAAGGACCTATGTGCAATATTACATAGGTTGAGGCAAATCTTGCTATAACAGATGCTCCCTAATGTGTGAGGTCAGAGGAGTATATGTGATGGCCGAAATACATTATAAAGAGCCAGAAGTGGAGTGATGGGGAACCAATTGGAATAACTAGTTGATCATTATATTATGCACTAAATTTTTATACATGGCTGCCAATTTGAATTACATTGCAGATCCATGTGAAAAAATACCAAACAATTGTTTGTGGCCATGAATAGGAAAATACAAATGCAGTTACATGCCAAAGGTTTTCATAGTCATGAACAAGGCCCAGTAGAACCAGTATCGAAATAAATATGAATATAATTGTATACCATGGAGTACAATTTGATCTCCCATGATCATTGAAGTCATATAGGTACTGGTCCAATGAAAAGGAAGAAACAGCTCAGGAAAGTTGCGGCCACATACTGAGGTCTTCAAGTCTTCTACACAATCCACCAAAGGTGCAAGTCTACATCATGTGAATAAAGGAGTTGAGGTCAAATACAATGAGACACTGTTTGATTACCGGTCATTGAGGTATACCATTAAAAAATGTGAGACAACCTACCGATAATGAAAGTAGGTATCAAGGCACTGAGTACATTCTTATAAGTGTGAATAAAGGATTTGGGGTCGAGCACTTGAAGGATCCATCAATCAGGAGGCATTGATGTATTCCCAATTGTCGATGGTGAGAGAACCTGCCACTAATGACTGCAAGAATAAATTTAATCATAGGACTATAGGTCTCATTTCCAGAATAGATGACCTGAAGTTGATGGAAGGAGACCCGCTAAAAAGAGAGCATTAAGCCATCTCTCATCATTCAGCAGGAGCTTCATTATTTGGAGGAAATTGGACGAAGATCATGTTCATGAAACAACGACCATGTGCATATTTTGTGTGTGCCAAGTGCAAGTGGTACACGAAAAATACCCTTTGAATAGAAGCCAATGAGAAAAATTGTTGACAAAGGCGAGGAAACCACAAATAAGGCTAATGGCATCCAAGACATTGCATGAATCCCAATGTGTGAATAGATGTCTTGTATTAGAACACAAGGGAAACCACCCATTCAATGACCAATGATGAAATGTCGATTGCTAGGTTCAAGGTTACCTACCAATGATTAAAGTAGGACCAGGGTGCGTGATAGGACTACAGTATCATGTGATTTTGAGACAAACTGAGGGTATGGACGACATGCAAATTCAAGAGTTATGAGGAATGGATGACATACGTTGATAGACTTCATTTTAACAAGAGCATGAGACATATGGAAGACTCTGATAGCATAGACTTAATGATGAAACCATTAGATGCAGGAGGAATCAATGAAATTCTCTATAGGGACTAGAAGAATAACTAGTCGGTAGAGAAAACTCTTTATAATGAGTTCAGCTTCCTAAGGCCATGCTAAACCCAAAATTATGATGAAAAATGGACTCAATAACTTTGTGCTCTGTTCAAAGGTGACACAAATGATGCCAATATAAGATAATACTCCCTTCCTGCCCATATTTTTTTGTTTTTTCATAGACAAATGAATACTATGATACAGAGGAGGAAACGAGTGTCGCAAGTAAGAAAAGATAGTTCCATTAGTGGAATATACCTATGCTCAATGCAAGGATATGCATGAGGGATATGGACACTCAGGGGAATGTTCCCTCCTGGGTATAGGGTGTCAAATTGTGAAGGATATAAACAAGGCTCTGCGTGGTTGAGGATGCAAAATTGTTGAGGCAAATGGTCTATAACACAAAGTGAGAACCGGCTATAGGATCAATACTACAAGCAAGGGAATGAGATGCAATCACAACTTATGCCAAAAAATGTCCTTTTTCATGATATTTATTCTACTTGGTGTGAAAAATGGATAAAATTGTACCAATTAGACATCCTTTCAAATCCAATTTACGAGTGTGAAAGAGACAAGTTCACTCGGCAATCTTTTCACTTTTTGAAGATGAGTTGGAAAAGAGCTTAAATTAAGCTCGGTTGGGAGTCCTATAGGTATAAGGCAGCATGATTATGAGTGAGAAATGAGGCTCATCATAAAGTCGTGTATTATCTATAAGGGACTCCCAGTCTTACGGAAAAAATCTTTGCATGGGCACCAAATGAAGCAGAGGATCTAACTAGGGCACCCATGTTTGGTAAGTCTCTACCACTTGATAAGGACATGTCTTATAGAAGATCGAAGGTTTTGTGTCGCAAAAAATGGGTTCATACCTAAGGCATATAAGTGACAGTTATAAGACAATGAAAAAGTGCATGGAATGGATACCTATCCTATATGTTGGGTAGTGAAAATACCTGCCTGTGGTTACAAACAAGCAACATAACATTGAAATCTGCAAAAATCCCTGGTGAAAACTACAAAAACCAACTCAATCCACTATTGTATTAGTCCATTAGGTGAAAAAATGACTCAAAACTATAGAAAGTGGTCAAAACTGCTATAAATAGTAACAAAACCAAAAATTACTGTCATTTTGACTTTTTACCCAAATAGTGAAAATTGGACCAAATTACCTTCAATCTTCAACTGGTGATTGCAGGAGTGTCAGGCGAAGAAATTAGAAACCGTCTGGACCAATTAATTCCTCTTCCCCTCCTCTTCCTTTCTAATGGATTAAATTTTTAAATTAGGTTTCAAATTTTGAGTAAATTAGGGTGCAAATTGAGTAACTCGGTGTACATGGGCTACCTTTCATCGGGTCACATATACGTGAGGTTATATGCGACTGTGTAAAATACAGGGTGGTATACTCATCCCTACATGTGACTATAAACGCAACATCCCATGTACAAGTATGTAAACAATGTTTTCTATAGTTGCTAACTCAAAAAATTGACTTTTATCTGGCAGGATGGTGCTAGAATGGAGGGAAAGGGAGCACGAGGAGGTAGATTCTACTATGGAAAGAGATATGGGGGCCCAAATGGCCTTGAAAATATGTGGCTTATATGAATTTTGGGCATTCAAATGGATGAGGGCTCAGGTGAGGTTTCTTGAGATGCTTGCGAATTACTGGGATCCTGACAGTGAAAGCTTCAACCTCAATGGGAAATCATTGAGGATTGAAGTCGAGGATATATAATTTTTTATTGGGTTATCACATTGGGGTGAGGTGGTGAACCTCAAATCCCAAGGAGCTAGGAGAGGTATGAATATAGAGGAGTACATAAATGCTCATTATGTAGCAGGGGACCCGAAGGTCGGGAGTCAACTCCCCATACGAGTGATAAGCAATCTCATCCTCAAGATTGTTGTCCTCATGTTGACCAAGATCATAGGATTGGCTTCATTGCACCAGGCATAGAGGTCTCTCATGTTCTATGTTGTAGAGTACTTAAGACCCACAGTATATGATATGTGTACCTCACTACTGGCTAATATGAAGAGCCATTTGACAGAGTGAAAACAGGGTAGAAAGAGGAACTTTGGGTTTGCCCCTATC
The DNA here is from genome assembly GCA_032191745.1 of Picea mariana. NCBI lineage: Eukaryota > Viridiplantae > Streptophyta > Pinopsida > Pinales > Pinaceae > Picea > Picea mariana. The sequence continues at coordinate 6,713 of JASDQU010261942.1, forward strand.
TTATGCAGCTTTTTCTTCGAGCAAGTTCTAGGTTTGGGACCTAGAGTTGAGATCCTTCTGAGAGGACCTCATGATCCAACCATGGCATGGTGGACCGAGGTAATGAGATGGCAGGGGGGAAGTAGGGCACCCACACCCTACAATGAGGATTTCTTCTACTAGTGGAGGCAACAGGTCATTTCTCTGGATGACTACCCCTATGTAAGGATCAACTTCAGAGGGGACCCAGACATGCCACTGCCACCAGGGACTGCCTACAGGGACATATGTATGTCAAATGTTTTTAAATATTTTATTTTTTACATTTTTGTATAATGAAACAAAAATATTTTTGGATGATGCTTAAGTACTAACTAGACACCTGTGTGACGCAGGCGTGGGTCCACGACAACCAGACAACTTCCTTGACATCATTGGAGTCACCGGGGGGTGAGGCAGTGGGAGGAAAAGCAGAGAGAGTCCTTCAAAACATGCAGGGAAACCTGTCTCATTTGACTCATAGGATTTTGATGGTTCAGGTAGAGGATATGTCAGAAGCCATGCAACGACAAGTTGTTGGTGTGCCCAGAGCTTGGGTGTGACTCTTTTGGCATCTCACAAACATTGTATTTTGTTATCATAACACACATATGACACCATAGGAGTAGATTTCATGGATATTATATTATCGGTTATATATGTGTATTGAGGGTGTTAGCCCCAATCTTTTACTATAACATCATATTTTTTTAAATATATATAAAACATGGATCTTCAGCTTTACTTATATCACAATGTGTACATTGATGAAATGGTCTTCTTTGCTTTAGTTATGTGACAAATGCCAATCTAAAATGAAATTATCATAAGCATCGGATACATAATTAGAACTCCTAGGTATGTGATAATAAGTAATAAAATCAAACTGTCGTTCTAAAAGACATGCCCGTAGGAATCACCGAAGTAAAGTAGGATCATGCATGTGGTAATTGTCATTCAACTGACATACTACTAACTAGGAATCTAGGCGAACCTCTAAAGAGTGAATACCATGTGAGATAGAATCACACAAAAGTTATATAATAGTGCTATATTCGGCCACCTTATTCATGGATGGCCCTAGACATACACCACCTAAAGACATACACCAAAAGATACTACATCTGTGAATGAAAGAGACACTTTCCTTCCACTATCTCACTAGGTACGCTTTGACTAGTTTTCCTAAGGTTTCCCATCTTTTCTCTCTTTTTTTTTCTGTGGTTTGGGTATTCCCTTGCCCTGCTTCTACTGTGATGGGATCTTAGACCCAAACTGTCGCGTATTTTGTTTAATCTTCTGCTCAATTTTGTCGACATATCCATAGGATGCACCTAAGGTGGAGATGTCCAAAAAATCCATTTTTGTCTGGATGTATCTATGAAGACCGTCACAGTACTTGAACACTAGATGTCGCTCAAAATATTTGATACCCAGCTTGGTGCGCAAGGCATGGAAGACATTGGTGAACTCTGGCATTGTTTGGTCTCTTTCCTACCACAGTGTGGTCCATCTTATATACAAGTCATCATAACTTCCAACATGGTAGTATTGTTCCTTAATAACATACCTGAAGGAACCCCAAGTGGTGAAACTACAAATAATGTGGATCCCTATATTTCCTCTATTGGAAAGGTTGTGGATAGAAAAATACCCTTCTAGAAGGTTTAACCATTTATCTATGGAATCTGCATCTATTTGACCTTCAAATATAGGAATATCAAAATTGATCTATACCTTGAAGGGGGAAACACCTCCACTTGAGGTGGATGCGTCACTTGTTGGCAGCCATCAAAGGATTTATGCAAATTTGTCCATCATCTCATTCCTATGTTGCTCAAAGGCTTCCTTGAGCAACATTTTGAAAGGATCTCATGTCTCGTTGTCTTTATTTTCACCTACCATGGACATTTCTTAGGCATGCAAGAGAATCTTTCCTCAAGAGAAACAAGCCCGATACCCAACTCTCTATACCTTGACCGTGTTGGGGACATGCACTAAAAGCAAAAAGGAGCAGATTGCTCTGATACCACTGATCTAGATTTATGAGAGGAACGAAATGAAAACATAGATTTATAATATTTACATAGATACACGGTAAAAAATAATAGAGATACAGTAAAACTTGAATTCTATTAAATAATAAATATGTTGAAAACCGTAAAATGCAAACTGGAAGAAAGCTTGCTAGAATGGTGGAAACTTATCTCTAAGAAGAGATGTGACAGCTACACTCATTTGCAAGAATATGAGTACAATGAGGCTTTGAAGGATTTTTTTACAATAAACATGAATTCCAAAACCCTAGACATCCAAAAACCTAACCCTAGGAGATGAAGCGCCAAAAGCCATGTGGGCCCCGTTGGGGTAAGTTAGTACATCAACTTCCCAAGGTCATAACTTTTTCATACAATCTATGTTTAGGGTGCACAATAGCTTGTTGGAAAGGTCTTGATGAGGAGCTTCATTTAAGGGGGTCAAAAAAATCCATTTTATATCATTAAGGTGCCTGATCGTGAAAAAAATGTAGTTTGGGCCCTCAAAATGGCCCCAGAAGTTTGGGACCCGAAAAACTACTAAAAATAGTAATTTTCCAAAACAATTGTTTTGAGCCAGTTGGAATAGGTGGTTGGCCACCGAGATCCTCCAAATAAAAAATTGGCATAGAATTTGGAAGTATTACAAGAGGTATCAAGTTTGACTCCAGACGGGAAGGGAGAGGGGGTTGGTTTAGAATATTACATGTGAAATTTGCAAAGAAAGTCACAAACATACTTAGACTAGGAGAGGAAAATACCTTCCTTAGTTTGAAAAACTTGGAGGCTAAGGAAATAATGCAAATAGCCTAAGTCAATCATTTAAAATTTATTTTTAAGGATGTGATGTAGCCCTCCAACCTGCAGGTCAGAAGTCCACGCACACAGGATCGTTCTTCCTCCACTAGCCCAAAGATCCCCCGACAATGGCTCTCTTATTTCCCTTTCGGGAAATCTACACCCACAGCAAAACCTCGTGGAATCTTCCTTCGCGCTTCAGGAGATCAGACTTCGTGATTCCGCGAATCCTGTGGTCAAGTGTCTTGTCTCTCAGATCTTCGAAACCTGAATTTATGACACTTGGCCTTTTCTCTCTCTATTTCACCTTTCTCCTTATCACAATTTCGGGAGTTATGATGTCAAGCAACCTGTCCCCTTGACTCCCAAAACCTGAATTACCGAAACTCTGATGTGCTTGCAAGGTTGAACTTTCAACAGCTCTTCATTCTCTCAGGATTTCAAACTTCATGATTTCACGAATCCTGATGCAAATGTTTCGGGACTTCACCCCATGAAACCTCGAAATGATCAACGAAATTGACTTCCTTATCGAGAGTGCGCCACCTATCCACCCTACTGATTCCTATGGCCCACACGATACTTTTGACCCCTTGAAACTTCGCACTTCATGATTTTGCGAGTCCTGATGCAAATATTTTGGGACTTCAACTCACAAAACCCCGAAGTAGAAATCCTTGGGAAAATCCAACGGCCCTTATTGGCTTGAATCTATGGCTATGTCTCTCCTGAGCCTAAATATTTTGAAACACTTGCTGTAACTCCCCTTCTATTCTGCGACATCCGATGGCTCGCCGGACATCGCGAATTCCCCACAGAGAATTCCAACCGTCTGTTCTTTCCTTCACAAGGACTTCTGCAACTTTTTACCAAAGTGGTTTTCCCACGGTACTTAACTGCTTGTGACACAAACTTGCGATGCCTTCTCACTATTCCAATGCACAAACTTCCTGTGATTCCTTCGATGACTGTGGAGACTCTATCCCTTCTGAGTTTTCTCCAACTCTGAGTCTTGAAGAAGACTCCTACATGCACTCCTTGCGGCAAATTCCTTAATTACTCCAAGGAATTTAAAATCCTTCGACTTTGTGCACTCCTTGCAGTAGCAGTCTCTCAATACTTCATTCAGGCTACAAACCCTGAAACTCTACTCATCCTGTGCACACCTTGCATGGCTCCTGTGCCTAGCTGCACTTCTAAGAGAATGAGAACAAAATCTGTCTTGTCTGAGCTTTCAGAGACAAACCTCTGAACCCTTTGTCAACGCACTCCTTGTGGACAATTCAACTACACATCTTGCAGGAACTCTTGCTCAGATAGAGAAACAATTGAAACTCATTTTCCTTACCCTCTCTCCCTCTCTCAGATTTCAAACGTTTAATAAGAAATCATTCATACATAGCATAAAAGAAATTTCATGACAGAAAGAGTAAATCATTCATGAGCATAACATTCAAAAATGCATACACAGAGAATATCTGAACACCATGAGTCTGAATCAAAGCCTTTTTGTATTAATCCAGAACATCTGTACATGGAGTTCAGCTACACAGCTCTCTGCTCCTTCTCTTCTATGCTCTATGCTCTCAATTGGCATAATCTCTCTCTTTCTTCTATGTTACAATACACAATGAGGGTGTCTATATCCCGTTTCCCTCTCTCATTCTAAACTATCTAATCTAGGAATTCAATTCTACCTACCTTCATTAACTACTATAAATTCCTTCTATCTACTATGGACGAGATCAGATCGCTCAAGGTCCTTTTTACATTATACAAGTGTGCCTCCACTTGATGAATTCATTAATGTTTCAAGACATTTTCAAAATTTGTGCTGGGTGCTTTTCCAACTATCTTTTATCTCCACGCTGGCTCGCTTGAGATGCTCCTGCATCATACTCCGTCACTTGAAAATTTTCATGGGCTCTTGTCCATGAGCTCGCACACGGTCTGTCCATGCCTCTGGACCTCTGTTTCATTCTCCCATCTGGCATCTTCAACCGAATGGCCCTTCCACTTGACCAAATACTCAAAGTATTGCTTTCACTTGGTCTTCTTGCTAAGCCTTTTTCTAGTATGCACTCCATCTGTGGATTTTCTGCAACTGGGATATGTTTTCGCCACTGAACCTCTGGTTGTTCATT
>JASDQU010261943.1:1735-15582 GCA_032191745.1 Picea mariana
CAATTAGAAGGGTTGAAATATGAAAACTGTGCAGAGGATTTTCCAGTCCTTGAGGTAGACGCTCTGAGCAACTCTTTTGAAGAGATTGTTGAAGATTCATTAGACGAGTTGGCATATGCCCCCGATGAGCTTGCTGTCTCAGATCAAAACAATGAAGAGGTAGTTGTGTAAGAGGATTTCTCTCTTTTCCTTCACGAGATTTCCCACGATGTGTTTACGTTCGGGGTCGAAACGGAGGAGCGGGGGATAGTTCCATTTTTGCAAGTTGGAGAAGCTTTGTTCCCCCCTGACTTCGATGATTATCTGGAAGAGGAGAAACAGAGCCTGACATCACCTTTTGTTTGTCAGAGTAGCCAGACCATTTATGACAGTTACAAATCAGAGTCTCGGCTCGATATGCTGGATTTCCAAGAGCAGGCCGCAGAGCCTTATCCTCTGCTCGCTAAAGAAAATTGTCACGAGGAAATCATCCACCTCAGTCTTTCAGGAGACGCTGAGCTGTACGAGGAAGAAAAAAACCACCCCATGGTCACTATTTATGATGAATACAAATCGGACCTGGGGGATACCGAACCAGAGGAGTAGAATATTTCCTGTCCAGAGCCAGTCAGCGAGTAGCCACCACCCGAGAGCAGCGAGCCTACGTCATTTTTCCACCACCAGCCTGTGCTTATCAGAGATATTTAGCCATAGGTGAACAACTGTGTAGCAGAGGAGGGTGTCTGTTCCCCATTTTCTGGAATTTTCCACTCATTCCATGACCCTATCTGCAAGTACATGGAGTGGCATTTCCCCTATGCCTTGGAGTCGCCCTATTTCATCTCAACTCCAGCCTGTAAGGAGGAGTCGAAGAGTGTAACCATCCCACTGTCACGGCTACACCATCTGCTGATGATCATTGACAGAAGGAAGGAGCTTCTATCCAGGAAGCTGCTTGAATGGCTATGGTGGAAATCTGCTTTCACCTAGCCCCTTGTGAAATATTTCATTAGAATTAGGATTGTATATAAATAAGCTTTTTCAAGCATGTATTTTATTTTGTTTTGCTTTCACTTTTCGGCGTATATTTCTCAACAGGAGGTTTGAGCTTGACCCCATAACCCAACAGCAAGGCACTGAAGATGCAGAATGAGTTCTTAGAGCATCACAGGGACGACTCTATCCCCCGTGGAGCCTAATGTTAGCGACATTTCTTGTCTCGGGCCTAAGAGTGTTCAGATCTACAAGTGGTGCRWRAAAAAYGCYYGAGYGCARCACACAGAAGAAGTCCTTTTCGGACTTAAAATCAAGCRAGCGGGCATTTCATTCTTCAGCGGAAAGGATCCAGCGACAGAGCAGAACAACGGTTGATGGGAAATCGCAGATTAACCGAGTCGCGCCAAGTATAGCGCAAAAATGTTTTCAAGGGGCGTCAATCGTGATCAGTATAAGCGCAACAGTTGTTTCTCGAACTTGGGGTTCGTGAGTTCGAAGGGCGGACCATGTCTTTTGGTTGCGCGAGATTGCGAGTTGCGAAAAGTGCCCGGAGGGGGTCAACCTGCGCTGACCATCGCGTCTCGGGACTTTGCGAGGGGAGGATGCCAAAGTTCGATACTCCAACTTGCAAAGCCGCGAGTTGCGAGAGGCGTTAGTACTTGGGCCCTAGCCGACGGTTACATGCAAAGAGCACTGACCAGGAAGGTGCCCGGTTCGTATCTCTATCTCGGGGAGCGAGAGTTTAAAAAGGGGAGCTGAGGGTCTTCGACCCGCGAACTCGTGAATCGTGAAGTAAAAAGGAATTTTAATGTTGGGCCCACGGTATCACCGAGAAGGTTTCAGGCCGTCCGATCAAAAGAAGGATACGTGATGCACGATTAGGTTCTATCGCCCTTTCGCGCATCGTGATTTCAAAGCGCAAGGAACAACTCCATCATTCCTCGATGCGCGAAGTGACGAGAGCGTCCAGGACCTGGGGCCCACAGCATTGTCGGGAGAATTTAGAACCGTTGGATCCAGAGGGGTGCATGGTGCCAGATTAAGCCTTCTCGGCATTTCGCTCATCGCGATTACAAGAAGCAAGGATTAACTCCTTCCATTCGCGAACACCGAAAGCACTTTGGGAATAAGCACGGGGTCACAGCCCATGGTCACTCAGAAAAAAAAGATATGTGCTGAAAGGGGTCAAAGGCGCCAAGTCTAGTCGCCGAAAGGATCATCTCAATCTCCAAGTACCATCTGATACGATCCCGCCCTCGGCCTACGCTTGGAATAAATAAAGGAGAGAAGGGGTGGGTGAAACCTCTTCTCATGCATTAAGTGCTTTGGAAGGTCTGGCAAGCGGTCTACTCGAGAGGGTCCTGTGTACCCAGTTCTTCAAAGAAGCCATGCTGAGTCCTCGACTAGCCAGAAGAGGTCTGCACACGCTAAATCAACATTTACTGGCTCAACTACTCCCCCTGCAGGAGCCATGCGCAGTTAATGAGGCATCTGACAGAGAAAGCCTGTCCGATTTTGGCTGAAGGGACACCAAGCTTCAGATGACCACACGCGCCTCTGTGAGGCAATTTTCTCTGAGTATATAAATTCAGTCTTTGTAATTTGTAAAGGATCGATGGTTGAGCAGAGCTCCCGGTTGTAAAGTTTTAACGAAGCACTGTTAATCTGGTTATGGACTTTTGAGACTTCTTGCCTTATGAATGCCAGTTTCTTTCATGCCTTTGTTTACACTGTGTTAGAGCAACTCGGAATTGGAGGATCTAGTTGAGCTGTAGCTGTTATAGGATGATGTTGTAATGGATCACTGTAATAGTTGCACTGTCTCTAATCGGTTCTCGTGATTTTCCCAACGCTGAGTGACTTGGAATTGGAGGATCCAGTCAAGTCCACTTTTAGTTTCTTGAGAGCCTGAACCAAGCAGATCTTGCATTCATCGTCTTTCTTCTGCAAACTGCCGAAAGCTTGTTGCCCAAAGTTGTTTGTTCACCTTTCTTACTAAGTCTTCCACCTGTTCATCTTTTAATCAACCCACTGGCTGAAGTTAGGTCAAGACCTCCTTTGTTATTTACGTATCAGACCCAGTCCCTAAGTTAGAGTGATATCTCCTCGAGTCTCTACCCGTCTGATCATCCATTTAAACTATTGTGACATAAAACTGATGGGTGTCGGGCTCTGCTCCTGCAAGCAATCCAGGAGTGACTTCCGACGCTAACACCACTAATACAAAATTATGAGCGGAACAAAATAAATAATATATTGAATACAATAAAATAGAGATACGGAGAACAACAACAAATATCAAGTGAACAATAACTTCTATTGAATAAATGAGATACGCTGAAACTGTAAAACTATAGAACTGAAAACAACTTGCTCGAATGGTGGTAGCTATCTCTGAGAAGAGATGTGGCTGCTATGTGCATCAGTCTGAGCATAATGATTACAATGAGGCTCTAGAGGATTTTTTAACATTACTCATGAATTCCAAAACCCTATACATCCAAAAACCTAACCCTAGGAGGTGAAATGACAAAAGTTATGTGGGCCCCTATGGGTAAGTTGGTACCTCAACTTCTCAGGGTCATAACTTTTGCATACTACCTCTATTTTAGGTGCGTGATAGCCCATTGGAAAGGTCTTTTTGAGAAATACACATTATTTCGTCAAACTCTGACTGTGTCTATAGTTTGATTGTGGCAAGCCAAAAAAACAATGTTTAGGGACCAAAAACGGCCCTGGAAGTACAGAAAGATGTACTAACATGAAAAAATCCAAAATAAACTAGTTGGATTAGGTGGGCGGTCACCAATATCTACCTGGAAGTAGTGTAGGGATTCAGAGAACCACAGAAGTTTAGAACCCACAATTACAAAGAAGTACATATGAACGTGCTAAACTAAAAACTTTCAAGAGGAGCCAGTTGGAATAGGTGGGTGGCCACCAATATCCACTTGGATCAATCCTAGCATGACACATCATCAACCAATGGACAATTCAGATCAATAGTGCGACACCTCCTTTGAATTAACATTCATGTAACTTCATTGTGCGCTTTCATTCTCCTTCATCGATCACATCTTCAAATCAACGATCCGATCTTTTTGTTGTGCACCTCTCCTTCCAATCAAATCGACTATTGGGACTTAATCTGTGATTGACCTGATGGTTGAGATTGATCCATACTTTTTCATGGAATCCGATGGATTTCCTTAACATTGGCCCATGATCTAATGGTCTAGATTCTTCATAATTTGAAAAGTGGATCCAACACTTCCTCTGCACTAATCTCACGATCCGATGGTTATAATTGGATCAATATCCAACATTGACAATTGCCACGATCTTGCGGCTATCATTCACTGATGGAATGATCCGATGGCTCCTGTAACCTCTTCCAATTCACACATCTACAACAAGATTAGATCATCGATCCTTATAGTGATCGATGATCATTGATCAATCTTCATGATCTAGTTCCCTCTATGGTTTTAATCTAACTCAAATATCAGATCTCATTTTTAAATGATGAATAGGTATCATTGATCCTATGGTGATCAATGATCTTCGACTTCTTTCCTTCTCTTCTAATTCAAAGGAAATTCAACCCAAATCATTGTGAGAGTTCCTCCTGGGTTTTTAAGCCTGCAACATTCACTAGAACCTGCAACAAAACTTTAGATATGCTATTTCACTATTATACAGTGACTGCATATCCCATTAGAACAGGGATTTCATAGACCTTCAATCCTGCAACATGAATCTAATCATCCTTCTAAGATATGTATCTCATAATCTCACAGAACTTACAGATACTATCAATATCTTATTCTACAGGGACAACCATTCACAATGATAGGATTACCAAATGAACAAAGACTCTTTTCAGGATAAGCTCGAAATAGAGCTTCCTTTTCCTATTAATCAAAGTGCACACTTCCAACACATGAATTTACATAAGGCTTTGATGCCTTCTTAGATCTACATTTCACTCAATATATCTTCATGTCTCTCTCTGGCCTGATTTCTCTCTAAACATTGGCCACACTCTCTTCCTGGACTAATCTCCACTCAATTGGCCACCCCTTTTTGGCCTTCAAGGATTGCAATATTTATACAAAATATATTGAAACTGGAATTTGTCTTAGATCCATTAATTTCTCAACAAATCCCTAAGGATCCTCTCAGATCCACAAATCTCTTACTCAACTCCTATCTTTAGGATTCAAAAAACCCTATGAGATCTCTCTCATCATCCTAAGATCTCTCAACTCCTCTCAAGTTCCCACACATTCGACAACATTTACAATCAAATCCTCACTTTCATTATCAAACCCCCATCCTATGTCTCTCTTCTAGAAATCATAAAACATAGGAAAATACAATAAAACAAACATGAGGGAACCAAATCCCTTAGTGAAATGAAGACCCCCTAGGCCTTGTCAAATGTACAATATTTTGGAAGCAAGATGCTCCTACATCAAATACACATTTACAGAAGTTGACCATATGCAGAAGACACTTTTGTATATGCGCATATACAAAAGACTACATATATAGAAGCACACATATACGAAAGCCAACTTCAACAAATGGACATATACAAAATCCGTCTTCCGTAAATGCACATTTATGGAAGTCAGCTTCCATAAATTCTCATTTGTGGAAAGCGGCTTCCATATATGTGCATATATGGAAGCTAGCCACTTCCCTAAATACACATTTATGGAAGTTGGATTTTGTATATGTGCATATACAGAAGCTGACTTCCATAAATGAAGTTGACTTCCGTAAATTCTCATTTACGGAAGCCAAATTCCTAATATGCACATTTACAGAGGTTGGCTTCTATATATGCACATTTTTGGAAGTGGTCAAATTTTGTAAATGTGCATATACGGAATCCAACTTCCGTAAATGCACATTTACGGAAGTTGGCTTCCCTACATGCACATATACAGAAGCGCGTATATACGAAAGCTAGATTCCACAAATGCGCATTTATGGACGGTGGCTTCCGTATATGTGGACTTCTGTTACGAAATTTGACCATATATGGAAGCCACTTCCGTATATGGAAGCCACTTCCATAAATGTACATATACGAAAGTCGCCTTTCGTAAATGCACATTTACAGAAGTTGGCTTCCATAAATGCTCATTTACGGAAGGCGGCTTCCATATATGCACTTATATGAAAGTTGGCCACTTCTGTAAATGCGCATTTATGGAAGTTGTATTTTGTATATGCACATCTACGAAAGCGTGCAGATATGAAAGATGACTACTATCAATGTGCATTTATGGAATCCAACTTCATATATGAGCATTTACGAAGGTTGGCTTCTGTATATGTGCACTTCCATATATGCACATTGTTTGAATTGGTCATCTTTTGTAAATGTGCATATACAGAAGCACACATATATGAAAGCCAACTTTCATAAATGCACATTTGTGAAATTCAACTTCCATAAACTCGCACATATGTAAGCCACTTCCATAAATGCCTATTTACGGAAGTTGGTTTCCATAAATGCACATTTATGGATGGAAACTTCTGTATATATATGCATTTGTGGAAGTTGACCACTTTTGTAAATGTCTATTTATAGAAGCCAACCTCTTTCGTATATGTGCATTTATGGAAGCCAACCACTTCCGTATATGCGCATATACGAAATTCAACTTCCATAAATGGTAATATACGGAAGCCACTTCCATAAATTCACATTTACAAAAGGTGAATCCCATAAATGTGGATTTATGGAGGGACACTTTCGTATGTGCACATTTATGAAAGCTAGCCACTTTTGTAAATGTGCATTTATAGAATTTGGATTCCATATATGCACATATACAGAAACCAACTTATGTAAATGCACATTTACGGAAGACAACTTATGTATATGTGCATTTACGGAGGTTGGATTCTATATATGCGTGCTTCCATATATGCGCATTTTTAGAAGTGGTCACCTTCAGTAAATGCACGCATATACTGAATGAAATCACACATATACAGAATGAAAGCGTGCATATGTGGAATACAACTTCGGTAAATGCGCATTTACTAAATCCAACTTCTATAAATGCACATTTAATGAAGGCAGATTTCGTATATGCGTACTTCCATATATGCGCATTTATGGAAATGATTGACTTCCGTAAATGTGTATTTATTAAAACTGACCATATACGGAAGCCACTTCAATATATGCACATATACGGAATCCAACTTTCATAAAATGTGCATATACGGAAGCCGCCTTCTATAAATGCGCATTTACAGAAGCCAACTTCCATAAATGCTCATTTACGGAAGACGACTTCCGTATATGTGCATATACAGAAGTTGGTCACTTTCGTAAATGTGCATTTATGGAACTTGGTTTATGTATATGTGCATATACGGAAGTTGGACACTTCCGTAAATATGCATTTATGGAAGTTGGATTCTATATATGCACATATACGGAAGCATGCATATACAAAAACCAACTTCTATAAATGTGCATTTACAGAAGCTAGCTTCCATATATGTGCATTTACAAAGGTTGGCTTCTGTATATGTGCACTTCCATATTTGCACATTTCTTAAAGTATTCAACTTCCATAAATGCGCAATACTGAAGCCAACTTCCATAAATGTGCATTTATGGAAGTGGCTGGCTTTCATAAATGCACATTTATGAAATCCAGTTTCCCTATATGCACATATACGGAAACAAGCATAACAAAAGCCAACTTATGTAAATGTGCATTTACGGAAGGCGTCTTTCATATATGCATGATTTGATATATGCACATTTATGGAAGTGGTCAGACTTCATAAATGTACATTTATGGAAGCTAACCATATACTAAATCCATTGTCCATATATGTGCATATACAAAAGCGTGCATATACGGAATCCAACTTCCATAATTTGGCACATACGGAAGACGCCTTGCATAAATGTGCATTTACAGAAGGAGACTTCTATATATGCGCATTTACTGAAGCTAGCCACTTCCGTAAATGCACATTTATGAAGGTTGGATTCCATATATGCGCATATATGGAAGCAAGCATACAAAGAAGCCAAATTCCATAAATGTGCATTTACGGAAGCCAACTTTCGTATATGCACATTTACAGAGGTTGGCTTCTATATATGCACACTTCCATATATGTGCATTTTTGGAAGTGGTCAGCTTCCATAAATGCATGCATATATGGAATGAAAGCATGCATATATGGACTCCAAATTTCATAAATGCACATTTATGAAAGCCAACTTCCATAAATGTGCATTTATGGAAGGCATATTTTGTATATGCGTGCTTCCATATATGCGCATTTATGGAAGTGATCAACTTACATAAATATGCATTTACAAAAGCTCACCATATACAAAAGCCACTTCCGTATATGTGCATATACAAAAACTACCTTCCGTAAATGCACATTTACAAAATCTAACTTCCATAAATACACATTTACGGAATCTAGCTTTCATATATGCACATTTATGGAATCTGACTTCCATAAATGTGCATTTACGAAATCCAACTTTCGTATATGCACATTTATGGAGGTTGGATTTTGTATATGCATGCTTTCGTATATGTGCAGTTTTGGAAGTGGTCAGTTTCTGTAAATGCTCATATATGGAAGCGTGCATATACGAAAGCCAACTTCCATAAATGTGCATTTATGGAAGACAACTTCAATAAATGTGCATATACGGAAGTCATTTTCATAAATGCATGTTTACAGAAGCTGACTTCCATAAATATGCATTTACAAATGGTTTCTTCTATACATGTGCATTTACGAAAGCTAACCACTTCTATATATGAACAATATGGAATTTAACTTTCGTAAATATGCACATATATGAAAGCAACTTCCATAAATGCGCATTTGCAAAAGTTGGCTTCCATAAATGCACATTTACAAAAGGCGACTTCCATATATACATATTTATAGAAGCTAGCCACTTCTGTAAATGCACATTTATGAAATTTGGATTATATATATGAGCATATACGGATGCATGCATATACAAAACCCACCTTCTGTATATGCGCATTTACAAAAGCCAACTTCCATAAATTCACATTTACGAAAGGGGGCTTCCATATATGCGCGCTTCTATAAATGCACATTTATGGAAGTTGTATTATGCATATGCACATATACAAAATCCAACTTCCGTAAATGCGCATTTATGAAAGCCAATTTCCATAAATGTGCATTTACAGAAGGAGGATTTTATATATGCGTGCTTCTATATATGTGTACTTATGGAAGTGATCTGCTTCCATAAATGCACACATATATAGACTGAAATTGTGCATATACGGAATCCAACTTCCGTAAATGAACATTTACAAAAGCCACCTTCCATAAATGCGCATTTATGGAAGGCAACTTCCATATATGTGCGCTTCCATATATGTGCATTTATGGAAGTGATCCACTTTCACAAATGCACATTTATGGATGTTGACCATATACGAAAGCCACTTTCGTATATGCACATATATAAAAGTTTGCATATACATAATCCAACTTCCATAAATTCGCATATACAAAAGTCGCGCCTTTCATAAATGTGCATTTACGAAAATTGGTTTCCATAAATGCGCATTTATGAAAGGTGGCTTCCATATATGCGCATTTATGGAAGCTAGCCACTTCCATAAATGTGAATTTATAGAAGTTAGATTCTGTATATGCACATTTGCGGAAGTGTGCATTGCAGCACACGTTTCCTTCCGACTCTAACCAGGGAGGAATTGAGCCGCCAGGAAGGGCACATTTCTTCCTTGGCCACTTAGGAGGAGGAATGTGCTCCAGTTCACTACAACAACTTCTAGTGTAAATAGGTGCTCCATAATAATTAATTAGTATTTTTCTCTTTGTTGCAGCAAATGTTTTTATAAACAACTAATAAGCAAAAGCATTCATAATAATGCCTTAGTATTTCCTTTTCATTGCAACAAACATTTTTTTAAACAACTAATAAGCATAAGGTTAAAGTCACCTTGTGTATAAGAAGGCACCCCTTCTCTCTCAATAAATGTGATGGTTATTTTCTTTTCTAATTCTTCTTCTCTATTGTCGTGTATGATTTGTTTCTCTACTCTACGCTATTTAACTTTTGTTCTTCACTATGCATTTTAATTTGTTGTGTGTGTGTTTTTTAGATCTAAATTGCATATCGAAGGCACATTAGTTTGTAAAAGATACCTCCAAATCTCTATTGGAAGTTAGAATGTTACATACTTCGTAAAATTTTATTTAAGAATGTAGACACATATTGATTATGGTTTTGGCTCAAATACATGCAAAATAAAGGTGTTAATATCAAATGGTCAATTCTTCAATTTTCAGTTCATTCCATATTGATCCATGTTCATTATGTTCTCCCTTACCATTTGTAGTGAGTCTAGGTATTATTTATATTCAAATTATCTCATCGAGTTCATAACACCTTTGCACACCCATTTGAAAATTTCATGTTGAATTTTGTAGGATCCTGCTTCTTCAAAGCATGCCTCTACTTATCAATGTTGATGCTAAAAATAGCAGGGTACATGGGAAACCTTGTATAACTCCATCCTCTACTTATCAATGTTGATGCCAAAAATAGCAGGGTACATGGGAAACCTTGTATAACTCCATCTGATGAGTTGTACATTACTCCATCTGCACGGCATTTTCAAATTTGAAATAAGATGAATTTTTCTCTTGGAACAAGTTGTGGGAATCGAACCTGGACTGTTCTCTTGCTCCGAAATGGGAAGGAGGCGACGTTGCGAAGACTACAAATGAGTGAAATATATGAGTCCATGCTGGATGCAAAGATGGATTTTTGGGGTTCAGGTTTTTGGTTTTGAATCCCATAACATAGCTTCATCCGGGTTTTGTTTAACCTCACTGGGGTTTTGTTTTACAGAGGGTCGATAATTTTTTTGATGCGAAATTCTGTATCAACATTTTGTATTTGATTACAATGCGGGAACATGAAAGGTAAGTTTGTATTTTTCATCTTGGATTTAAGTGTACCGTACACACAAAGAAATCATACGAGCGCAGAATGTCAAATTTCTGGTTAATCTTGAATAGGAAATATTGTGAGAATTTGGCAACATGCGCAGCATGGAGGAAAAACTATCTAAGTTTTAAAGCGAAATATTTAAATTTTTGTGGTAGGTTTGAATGCTTTTGGATAGTAAATGGACTTTTGGAATTATACTTCTAGGATATTGAAAGGATAATTAGGATACTATATCTTCTTCTTTGATCAAACCTTCTCGCATATAGATTGGGAAATCTCTCTTGTCTGATCATCGAGCCATATTAAATTTGCAAAAATGGTGAACTCCATTGAGAATGCAAGATCCAGAGTCGGAGCCTTGTCACTGAATTCTTTGAACCATATTTCTTTCGTTTGCAGATTGATCGAGTATTCCATCAAATTTTATGAAAACGTCCTCGGTTTTGTTCGCATCAAGGGACCTAGAGCATTTGAATTTAATGGAGCCTAGTAAGTATAATATATTTTCCATTGTGATCCTATCGTATATGCAGAGCAAGATGTTTGTGATTCATTTTTAATGGATTGTATTCTATATCTTTGTTAACGATGCAGGTTATTTAATTACGGAATAGTCATTCATCTTTTGAAATCTGTGGACCCGAACAGTCTACCCAAGAAAAGTGAAATCAATCCAAGAGATAATCACATCACCTTTCAGGTATATTATTGTTATTATATTGTATCCAAGAGATGAACATGAAATATGTGAAATGAATCGTGGTGGAAGGAGGGATATACGTGGATCAACTATTCATCCATGACCTCGATGACTTCATGGTTGAGGTATGCAATTGCCAGAATTTTCTAGTGGAGCCGATCATGGGGTCTACCCTTGCCTGTATAAGGCACCCTTCTGAGATGTTGAGTCCTCCAATAGGCAGTACTGAAGAGAAAGAAATCCAATCCATAGTGGCAAAGCTGATGGCGTAGGTTGTTGTGGGACAAGAGGAGTTTGTTATGAAATGTTGAGTAGCCTATTATCATCTTTTGTAAACATGGATTTATTTGTGTTGCAATAAAGATAATTGGGTGATGAGTACAAACATAAGTGAATAATTGTGTTGTGGTGTTGGTGTTGTATTGTTTTTTCTATGTTTCAACAACAAAAAAATGCATTGGATGTACGTATGTTTGTTTCTAATTTCCGTTGGGCTTATTTTATATTCAGGTGTGTTGACTGTCAGTGCGGGAAAATATTGATGGTCGTTTAACTTCAACCTAATCTATATCACATTTTTAGATACGTAATAGGTCTGTAATATGGTATGGATGTATGGATATCGATGTCGAACCAAACCATAATCCAACCCACAATAAAAAGCAAGCTTAAGAAAATTATGAAATCCATGTAGAAATCTCATAATTGATCTCCACAAATATAGAGAAAATGTGGAATAACATATGAAAAACGTTTTGATATCAAATAACACTAACAACCATCTCTAGAGGGACATTATTAAATATCTAAATTAAAATTTATTTGAAATGTGTAAGTATTTTTAAGTACAACAATTTTTATGATGATGATGATGATGATTAACGTCCAATAAGACCGAATTGGTCTATCAAATCTTAAGAGGGTAAGTGATTACTTGAGATTCTTTAGAATTTTGTTTTTGTGCTCCAAAATCATTAACCAACGCCCATGGAGCTCGTGAGAATTTGTTCTTATCTTAGCAATGCTTATTTTTTTCTTTACACTTGCAAAACAGATAGATAATTTTGATCTTCTAAATAAAAGTTGATTACATCCTTATAATACCTTAATTTTCTTTTTTCCTCTAACTCTTTATCACACTACATTTTCTCCTTAACAATAAAAAAATTAATATTAAATAATATAAATCATCATAAATATGAAAACAATTATTTTAAAAAAAATTATATTACTTTTAAACATTGCAATCCATTTGCTCAAAGAAATTATATTACTTTTAAACATTGCAATCCATTTGCTCAAAGTTTTACTGGAGTATATTTATCAAAGAAACCTTTCAAATTATGTTTTGGTTATTTTAATTATATATTAATAGTTGTTATTTTAATTATATATTAATAGTTGTCACATAAATTGTATATTTTCGTAAAAGTAACACCATATCATATAGAAAAACAAAAAATCATAAAATTCATTCATTGTCACACGGGAAGGGATATCTTGAAAGCATATAAATTATATTATAATTAAGCATTTTTGTAGAAACATAGCATCTCTATGAATTTTGTGGGGACTACGAGGATGGGTTTTTTAATTCAACATTCCTTGTAACATACGTTGTTTCATGGCTTTAATATTCTGCGTGAATTGTATTCTTCATGTATATTGGATAATGGAGATTGTTTGACTTTATTTTTATTTAACAAATTAAAATGAATTTGTTTAAATGGACATAGTGAATTTAAAGAAAACATTGAAATTTATGTTCGAGACAACTTTTTATACATTAAAAATAGTTTTATAATCATTTTGAAAAAAAATGATTGTCTTTTGGTTATTTTTAAAGTTAAATTTATGTGTAAACAAATAAAACTAATAGTGTTTGATTTCTTTACAGATTCTTTTATTTTAGTAAGGATTAAATTTTGTAAATGTGGAGATTGTTTTGACTCTATTTTTATACATTAAAAATAGTTTTATAATCATTTTGAAAAAAAATGATTGTCTTTTGGTTATTTTTAAAGTTAAATTTATGTGTAAACAAATAAAACTAATAGTGTTTGATTTCTTTACAGATTCTTTTATTTTAGTAAGGATTAAATTTTGTAAATGTGGAGATTGTTT
>JASDQU010261944.1:0-11143 GCA_032191745.1 Picea mariana
ACCCCACATCTCTTGGGTTGTCTTCTTCTCAGCCAAGTGTGGGATAAGGTGGTCCTTCACCCCATCCAAAATAATCCTCTGAGCTTTGGCCTCCTTTACTTCATGCAAATTAAAAGCAACAGGATCTATTGTGGGGGCCACAACAACATAACTGACATAGTTCCAAATCTTGTTCTCCTTGAGAACAACTTACATCCGGACCTTCCACTGCAAATAGTTGGAAATTCCATCCAACCAATCCTTAAATCTAATGCATGCAACCATATTCCCTGTCATTATTCAAAGGACAACAAACAACAGATTTTCCCCTTCAACCCTTGCCCAAAAATCTCACTATTCACTGTGATTTAGAGCCCAAGCTCTGATACCATGTAGAAATTTAATGACAAAAACAACAAGTAAATAGTTATGTCATATACTTAGCAACCTAGAGATAATTGTCTTCTATGAACTATGAAATTTCTAAACCCACATTCAGAAATTAACATAAGCACAAATACACATTTCTAAGCAATTTTGCAGTGGAATAAACACAATGAACAAAAACCATTCAACTCAGAAAAACCTCAAAAGTTTAGGAAATGCTATGGAAAACCCCAATGTCAAGTACAATAGTTCATGATCAATTGAATGATATTAATTTGTCAATTCTTGTTGATTTTTGTAGCTTCGGGAAGGTAGTCTCACATGTCGTAGGTGTTGGGAATGTGGAAATCCTTGTGGGCACCAGATTACACTCTTCGTTTGAAGAAAATTGTCATTAGAATGAAGTTGGGGCTTCATGGGTTTAGTGGTGGGATTTGTGAGTTTCTGTTGGGGCTTCACACCCACAAGAAATTCTAATTTGATGTTGACTTGTGGAGGGGATTCTATGTTGACCCCTAAGACTTGTATATAAAGGAGAGAGGTCATTGTGACTTTGATACAATGTAAAGTGTGTGAAGACATCATGGAGTTGGCATAAGTGATTCTTCACTTATGCCAACGAGCTTTGTGATCTCATCAAAGGAATGTATGTTACTCTAGAAAATCTAGCCTAGGAAGGAAGAAACCGAGCAAATCATACAGAAGTGTTCGTACAAGTTTTTTGTATGTGTATGCGGGTCATAGTGGGCATTTGCATATGTACATGGGTTACGGGAAGGTGAATATGTACGTGGGTTGCAGGAAGGTGAATCACGTATGTATGCAAGTTGCAGTGGGTACAATCGTGTATGTATGTGGTTTGTTGAAGGGACAGTCGCGTACATATGTACAGGGTTTTTGGGTAGGAGCAAGTCCGTATAGGCTAATGTCAGCAATAGTGTAGGTGACGTTAGTAGGACGTATAGGCGGTCTACAGTAGATTTGTGGGAAAAAGAAATTTCCAGGGATTTGTTGACATTTGATTTGTCAATTTTATGGTTATCGTAGGACAAGGTTGTCCTTAGATTTTGGTGAATTTGTATTGGCTGGGAGGGTTGGTTTTTCCCTCATAATTTATGAATTTGATAAAATTATAGAACATAAATTTTGTGTCTCCTGTGTATTTATGATTCATCTATGTTCTTGTTGTTTCCACTGCTATATTTTTCAGTCAATAATTTCAGTGTAAAAGTGTTCAGTGATAACAACTAGGGTTTATTGTTAGATCACTAGGAAGCAATTTTGAGATATGAAATTAGTCACATAGAGTTGAATCTGAAAATTGACATGGTTATAGAGCTTGGGATTTGAAGAGAAGGGGATCATCCTTGAGACACATAGCTTCTACAAGTGGTTGCAGATTTTGTTTATGTTCGAACAGGTTACAGGTGATAGCTCTGAGAGGGAGCTATAGCAATGTTGAGGAGTTAGCTCTGAGAGGGAGCTACAATGTTGTTACAGGTGGTAGTAGGTTAGATGGTATCTGGTTTGATGCATGGAGTAGATTGTCTAGACGAGGAGTTTTGGACTATTACATCTCGGTGGTGTGGCGGGTTGGGAGTTTTGGTGGATTGGTGGAGAGCCTGGATCATAGCAATATGGTGTGTGGCAGGTTGCCAACTCTATGGATGGACTTCTAGTGGCTTTTAATGGTGAGTTGCAATGGGTGCATAATGGGTTCTTTGGCACGAATGAGATGGCTTCATGTGTATGTTAGTTTGATGAGATAGAGTCTTCATTGGGCCAGAGAGTTGCACATTGTCAAGGTATGAAAATGTATGAGGTATTTGACCTAGGAGAATGAGGACACTTGCAAAGATGAGTTGTGGTGGTCTAGAGTGGACTAGAATAAGTGTCCATCCACAACTTGGGACTGGTCGGAGAGAGGACATAGTTTCAGTTGCAGCATGTGTATAGACACAGAGAGTCTTGTTACTTGGATAATGGACTTGGGCAGAAGTTCATTTGATGATCATGACTTGGGTAAGCAAGATGTTTGCCTTGGAGGAGTGCATGGTTCTTATACAATGGGAACCACTGACACATGACGGGGGAATAATATTTGTTCAAGATATTCATAGTGTCTGATGTAGGTATGTACGAGGAGATTGGAATGAGGACCATGCATGTAGTTCAGGGATCTGGAGCAGTGGTATTCCGGGTGGAGTCAGGGAATGTGTTGCGAGTGATAGATGTGTTATGGGTTCCAGGAGTGTGTTCTTAGCCTCAACAATTGAAGAGTAGGTCTATGCAGTTTTGTTAGAGATGGACAGGTGTTAATGGATGCCTAGAGGATCTAGCTCGGGCACAATAGTGGTCCTAGAGTTAGAGAGGGAAAAGTATGTAGGTTGAAGGACCATCCTATGTGTGTTGTGACCATCAGGAACAGAGAGACAGATGAAGAGCAGGTAGCTCCACCAGTGGTGAGGTAGGTGGTCCCACCAGCAGCACATGGACAGAGGAAGTAGCTTGCTCTAGAGGTTGTGTAGAATCAAAGGGAGTCTAACTTCAGAGGGAGTGAGGAGGCTCAGAGGGAGACTCAGTCGCTTAGTGGGAGCCAACCTTCAGGTCCAAGTGGGAGAGAGGCATATTCCAAGACTATCAATATGGTTTCATGGGTTGATATGACCAAACAAGAGGCTCAGGAGTAGGAGGATTCTAAGAGCGGGGTGTTTTCCAGTAAGGGATCATGCTAGACAACAGGATTTTCTTTAGTGATCGAGCGTGTATCCAATTAGGAAGATTGGAGAGAAGTATTTGCTTCGGTGATAGAGGAGAAAGTCAATCAGGCGGATTGGAAAGAAGTTGTGGTAGTGAATCCAATGCGGGAGACAGATCTACTCCCAGGGTGGGAGGAAGAGCTATTTCCAGGTGGTCATGGAGTGTGGTGAGAACATATCCCTCACAAAGAGGGAGTGTTGATTTTTGTAGCTTCGGGAAGGTATTCTCATGTGCCCTAGGTGTTTGGCATGTGGAAATTGTCGTGGGCACCACATTACACTCTTCGTTTGAAGAAAACCACCATTGGAATAAAGTCGGGGCTTCATGAGTTTGTGTTGGGGCTTCACACCCACAAGAAAGTCTAATTTGATGTTGAATTGTGGAGGGACTTCTATGTTTACCCCTAAGACTTGTATATAAAATAGAGAGGTCATTGTGACATTTTATATGGTGTAGATTGTGTGGAGACATGGTTGAGTTGGCATAAGTGAGTATGCACTTGTGCCAAGGAGCTTGGTGATCTTAGCAAGGGAATGTCTGTTACTTTGGAAAATCTTTCCTAGGAAGGAAGAAACTGAGTGAATCGTATGGAAGTGTCTGTACATGTATTATATCCAAATTTAATTTATTTTCACTAATTGTTTACGCATGTTTACTATGAGAAAATTATCCGTAGTGTATAAACCATTTTCTTCTTCCTTCCTTTAGTTTTACAAACAAAGAATCTAATTGTTGTTGTCACAATTTCTCATTTTAGCATGCTATAGGAAGGGATTCATGTTGGTTTCTTATTGTTTCATGTTGTTTGAGCACATTAGCACTTGTTGGGGTGTCATAGTTAGCAATATATTCAATTTTAAATTTTTTCAAGGGATGTAGTCATTGCATTTGACATGTATCCGTGTGTAAAATCGCAGTCCAACCATAACTCCTTAAAACCAAATATTTGTTAGTTCTAAACATGTTAAGTAAATAATGCAAAAATATTTTGCAGTAAAAGAAAGTAAAATAAATGGCTTTTAGACACAATACATAAATATTTTACCCTAAAACCCAATTGGGCAAACCAACATTCCTGGAGCTTCTCCTCTCCTTTTTCTTTTATTTTTTTTCGTCATATTTTCCATCCATGTACAATGCAATATATATAGAGGGATTTTCTCCAACTTCTGATACCCTAATTCCTAAACTGGAATTTGATTACAATGGACAAAAACCATTTGATAATAAATAAAACCATTAGCCAAAAAACCATTGGTTGAAAACCATCAACCAAAAAACCATGGGTCAAAAACATTGACCGAAAATTCACCATGATGCTACAAAGAATATAACACGTATCCAACATAATCTTCCACTTGTTGTTTTCTTTGTATATATGGGGCACATTATTTTTATTAATTCATGCCGAGTCCTTGACCCGCCGAAGGAGGTTTTCACATGGTAGCTCGGCACTTAATGGCTCAGTGACTCCCCCTACAGGAGCCATGCACAGTTAAGGTGGCGTCTGACAAAGAATACCCGCCCGATTTTGGCTGAAAAGACACCAAACCTTGAGTATGTGGGCGCGCCTCTGTTGGGCGATTTTCTCTGAGTATATGAACTCAGTCTTTGTATTTTGTAAAGGATCGATGGTTGAGTGAGGCTCCCGGTTGTAAAGATTTAATGAAGCACTGTTATTTCTGGTTATGTATGGACTCTTGAGACTTCTTGCCTTATGAATGTCAGTTTCTTTCACGTCTTTGTTCAACTTTGTTAGAGCAGCTCGGAATTGGAGAATCCAGTTGAGTTGTAACTGTTATAGGATGATGTAGACTTTGATCACTGTGACAGTCGCATTGTCTCTAATCAGTCCTTGTGATTTACCTAACGCTGAACAACTTGGAATTGGAGAATCCAGTCAAGTCCCTCTTTCAGTATCTCGAAGCCCTGAACCAGAGGATCTCGCATTCAGAGTTTTTCTTCTACAAATTACTGAAAGCCTGTTGCCCGAAGTAGTTTTTTCACTCTTCTTATCAAGTCTTCCACCTGTTCACCTTTTAATCAACCCGCTGACTGAAGTTAGATCAAGACCTCCTTTGCTTCTTATGTGCCGGACCCAGTCTCCGAGTTAGAGTGACATCTCCCCGAGTCTCTGTCCATTTGATCACCCATTAAAAACCATCGTGACATAAAACTGATGGGCGTCGGGCTCTGCTCCTGCAAAAAATCCAGGAGTGACTTCTGTCGCCAACATTTATGGCGTCGTTGCCAGGGACGAAGTTGAAAATTTTCCCCGGGATTGAACGACATTGAACCTCTGACTCCGAAGGTGAATTGGGTATCAGAGTCTTTGAAGATTGCTACTGTGCACCTGGTGACTCCATTGTGACGAACTCCGCTGGGAAGAACCTGCTCTATTAATTGTGGCTTTCAGAGTCAAACATATGCGGTCTCATCCATAGCTGCCTCTAGCTACACCTGAAATTGATCCAAAGGTGGTTCTCAGAAAAGGAAGCGCCTCCGAAGAAGAATCTCCCACCGCAGAACCAGGTAATCCGCCATCTCCTTCTGTAAGAACTCCATTTTCTCCTCCTCAGTTTTTTAATAGACCTCCTTCAGAGGTTTCCCGTTTCCTCAATTTTGGGAGTGTTCCTGCTGAGTTTTTCCCTCCTGGTCTGGGATTGGAGGGAGAAATGCTTGTCACTTCCCTCTCCTCTGAAGTTGTTCCTTGGCGTAGACCCAGGACTACAGAAGATTTCCCCACTCCTGCACAAAGAGGAACACCTGCTGACTTGAGCGCGCTAGCTTTCTCCTTAAATCCCCTCTTGTTTCCCACTCCACTTCGGGACTCATTCCCAGTAGCCCCTTCGCGAACTCCTTCTCCTCCGAGTTCTCCTCTACACAATATCCCTATGGTAGGAGAAAATCCCCCTATGACCAGAATGGAGGCCATTATAGCCGCTAGGTATGCTCCCCTCGTGCTACCATAGCCTCTCAATGCCCTCCTAGTAGATGGTTACCTCAAACAGCTGCCCAAGTTTACAGGTGAGGGGGACATAACTGCAGAAGAGAACCTAGAAGCCTTTTACAGTTTCACAGATGATAATAACATCATGCATGCAGACGTATGGATGAGGATTTTTTCCATAGTCTCCAAGGAGAGGCTAGAAAATGGTTTAAGGCCCTGCCTCCTAGATCTATTGATGGGATCAAAACTTTAGATAATGCCTTTTTAAGACAGTGGGGAGATAAAAAAGACTTCATGTATTACATGACAGAGTTTGGGTCTTTGAAGAGAAAAGAAGGAGAGTCTGTCTCCGATTTCTCCAAGAGATTTAATAAAATGTACAACAAAATCCATGCTGAGATAAAACCCTCTGAAGCCTCTGCAAAGATCACTTATGCTAGCTCCTTTGATCCCGATTTCTACCTCTTGTTGAGGGAAAGAAGAGCCACTAATCTGGCTCAGATGCAGGATGCAGCCGTGGAAGTAGAGTCTAATATATTGGTTGTTGACTAACTCAGGAATGTTGTTGGTAGAAACATATCCAGACAAAGGCCTGAAGCTTCCTCATCCAGTTCCTCTCCCCTTCCCCTTCAGACAGATGAGACAGCTAGGGTACTCAAGTCACTTTCTGCTAGAATGGAAAGGTGGGAGTTAGAAGGGAATCCCATGTACAGAAATCCCCAGAATGTCGATGGTAGAGGTTTCAGGAGACCTGATAACCATGGACCATGGGCCTTCCCAAGGGAATAAAGAGAAAAAGACAGAGAAGATCAAAGGATTCAAACCCCTCTCCAAAATAACCTGGTTACTCACGAGGGAGGGGAGGAAATAGACGATTTCGATCCCGAAATTCATTGTGTTGAAGAAGCCCCTCCTTTTCCCCATTTGACTCAGTCTGCATATGAAAAATACCTAATGAACATCCAAATACATGAGTTAGGTAAGGGAGAAAGGGCCAGTCACACCTCTAACAGATACAATCTCAGGTCAAGAAAGAAAGAAGGAGACTTTAATAGCCAAGACCAGCCCCTCATAGCAGATAGGCCTACTAAATCTGCAGCAGTCACTACTAAAGAAAAGAAAACTCAGAGTGTTTCTCCAGCAGCCAAAGAGCCTGTCACTAAGATAAGGGAAGCTCCTAACCCTATCCCATCATTCAATTTTGAGCATGAGATTCAAAAGATTAGAATTCTTGTACCCCTATCTGAGCTTGTTAAAAACGAAGATTTCAAAAGGTCCCTCTCCAAGTTGCTACAATCTGAGTCCCCCCAGCCTCCCTCTGACTCAATAAACCTTCAAGATGAAAAGCCAGCAGTCATCCTAGGGCCCATGGTAGAAGATAGAGATGATTCATCCCCTCCCTTTTACACATCCCTGAATATACACGATAAAGTGTTGCATAATTGCCTCATGGATTCAAGGGCTTCCCATAACCTTATGCCCAAAATAGTGATGGAAGAGTTGGGACTGGAGGTGACAAAATCTTATCATGATTTGTATTCTTTCGACTCAAGGAGAGTGCAGTGTCTAGGAGTCATCAAAGACCTGGTGGTTTCTTTGTTTCAGCTGCCCATGAAGACTGTGGTCATGGATATTGTCGTAGCAGATGTTCCCCCAAGTTTGGCATGCTGTTGTCAAGGTCTTGGATTAAAAGACTTGGAGGAACGTTATAGATGGATCTCACATATGCCACCATTCCAGTCTTTGGAGGGGAACACAGGAGGTTGTACAGAGAAGCCCAGCTAGCCTATATTTTCAATGATGAAGCAAACCCCACTAATCACCCCATCTTTGCGCTTGACACCGACTTAGGGGCTAGTTTGTTACAGATCACTAGAACTCTTGAGGTCCCTTTATAGATAAGAAAGCAGCTCATTCTTAACCAACAGATACCTCCTCCAACCACCTCTGTTTGGAAGATGTTCTTTGACGGAGCTTCCCCCAGTATAAGTGCAGGCGCTGGAGTGATTTTCATATCGCCTTGTCGAGAGAACATATCCCTGTCATACAAGCTAGAATTTGAAACTACCAACAATGTGGCGGAATATGAAGCTCTTGTTCTTGGTATGAGGGCTGCAAAAGAAATGGGAATTAAGGAGGTGTCAGTGTTCAGAGATGCAAAATTGATAATCCAATAGGTCAGGAACATTTATCGGGCCCAGCATCCTCGGCTCAGGAGTTACAGAAACGAGGTATGGGACCTAATTGATAATTTCTTCTCAGCTTTCAACATTACTTTTATCCCAAGGGAAGAAAATGCCTCAGCCAACTCCTTAGCAGTCTCGGCTTGTCTGTTCAGGATCCCTCTGCTGCCGAAGATCCATGGCGAGGTCGAAATAAGATATAGGCCATCCATCCCGGACAATGTGAAGCATTGGGAGGTATTCAAGGACGATCTTGAAATTAAAAAAATTCTTCAGTCCGTCGATGAGTTTTCGGCATTGCACATCGATCAAGATCCTAATCCCGAAGGTGACCCTCCCTCTGAGGTATTCTTGAATAAAATTGTTAATCACCAAATTATTCAGCTGCCTAGCAATCACATTCCAAGGGGACTAGTCCCTTTAGAAAGACTGTTCGACAAAAATGATGTGGCAGTAAAGGGTGGTGTTTCAAACAAAGATGTTGAGACAGCCGAATGCAACATTGGTACACAGAAGGAGCCTAAGTTTGTCAGATTATCAAGCAGCCTGACCAATGAACAGAGGGCCGAATATACCAAGTTGTTGAAAGAGTTTGCTGATGTGTTTTCCTGGACTTATGAAGACCTCAAGACTTATGACACATCTGTCATTGAACACAAGATCCCACTAAAAGAAGAGGCTAAGTCATTCAGGAAGAAGTTGAGACAAATAAACCCCATGTTGCTACCTGTCATGGAGAAAGAGGTGAAGAAATTGCTAGATGCCCGAATTATCGTCCCCTTGAGATATTCCGAATGGGTGGCCAATTTGGTCCCAGTAAGGAAGAAAAGTGGAGAAATCAGACTCTGTGTTGATTTCAAGAATCTGAATAGGAGCTCAAGGAAAGACAATTACCCCCTGCCCAACATGGAACAAATACTACAGAGGGTAACTGGTGCATCTAGTATATCCATGATTGATGGTTTTTTTGGCTATAATCAGATATCAGTCATACCTGAGGACAGAGAAAAAACAACCTTCACCACTCCTTGGGGCACATTCATGTATGCCAAAATGCCTTTTGGATTGATGAATGCAGGGGCAACATTTCAGCGATCCATGAACATAGCTTTCATCGGGGAGAAAGATAAGTTTTTGGTAATCTACCTGGATGACATAACAGTCTTCTCCAGGTCTGACAAAGAGCACTGCAGTCATCTGAGGAAAGTTTTTATGAAGTGTCAAAGGTTTGGCCTATCCTTAAACCCCAGAAAATCTTTGTTTTCTATGAAGGAGGGGAAGCTATTAGGCCATATAGTATCAGAAGAAGGAGTGAGGATTGATCCTAGCAGGGTAAAGGCAATTCAAACCCTGTCACTTCCTAGATCCAATAAGGAAGTTCAGGCCTTTTTAGGGAAGATTAATTTCTTGAGGAGATTCGTCTCAAATTTTGCTGAGTTGGTGAAAAATATCACTACCATGCTCAGAAAGGGAAATGAAGTGAAATGGACCGATGAACTCAGGGAATCTTTTATCCAAATAAAAAGAGCATTGACTGAGGCGCCTATGTTGATCAGTCCCGACTATTCCAAAGGATTCCTAATTTTCTCTTTTGCTTCTTTTGATACAGTAGCGGCGGTCTTGTTGCAGAAAAATGAGGAAGGGCAAGAACAACCCATTTCCTTTTTCAGCAAGGCATTAAGAGATGCAAAGATCAGGTATGAAATCATGGAAAAGCAGGCTTATGCATTAGTAAAGGCCCTCAAAGCTTTCAGGATCTATGTCCTGCACTCAAAGGTGATAGCATACGTTCCTTCAGCCTCTGTGAAGGACATCCTTATACAGCCTGACATGGATGGGAAAAGAGGGAAGTGGATTGCCAAAATCCTAGAGTTTGATTTGGAGATTAAGCCCACCAAGTTGATAAAGGGGCAGGGTTTAGCCAAGCTGCTAACCAAATCCAATTGCAAAGCCTTGGGGGTTAGCTACATCAACGCCTGCCCAAAAATTGTGCAAGCTGAGTCATCCAATAAGAATTCTCAGGGTGCCTTATCACTAGCTGCATGCACCTGGTACAAGGATATCTTGTACTTTTTGCAAGAATTGAAGCCTCCTGATGGAATGGGAAAAAGCAAGGCGAGAGCTTTAAAGCTCAAAGCGGTCAGATATTGCCTCATTGACCAAGCCTTGCACTGGAAAGACTCGTTAGGGGTATTTTTAAGATGTCTGGACCCGCAAGAAGCCCAGAAGGTTATATTTGATTTCCATAATGGCCTTTGCGGGGGGCATCATTTCTGGAAGACCACAGCTCATAAGATCCTTAGGGCTAGATATTACTGGCCTACTTCATTCGCTGATGTCTGCAGAGAAATCAGAGCTTGCATCAAATGCCAGAAGTTTTCAGGAAAACAATAGCTCAGATCACTGCCATTAAAGCCTATAGTAGCTTCGGCACCTTTTCAGCAGTGGGGGTTAGACTTCATTGGAGAAATTCATCCTCCCTCAAGAAGCCAACACAGATGGATCCTGACTGCGACAGACTATTTCACCAAGTGGATAGAAGCTACCCCTACCAGGAGTACTTCTCACAAAGTGATTATCAGCTTCCTAGAGGATATCATAGCTAGATTTGGTTGTCCCAGCAAAATCGTCACCGACAACGCCGCCTCTTTTAGGTCTGAGCCTTTGGTCAAGTTCTGTGAACAGTTTGAGATTTCGCTGATCCACTCTACTCCCTACTATCCTCAAGGAAATGGACTGGCGGAATCTTCCAACAAAAGTCTGATCAAGCTCATTAAAAAATTATTGGAAGATAATAAAAGGGCCTGGGATTCAAAGCTCAAATTTTCTCTATGGGCCGACCAGGTGACAACAAAAAAGTCTCTGGGTATCTCACCTTTCCAAC
>JASDQU010261948.1:3392-14801 GCA_032191745.1 Picea mariana
TTATTTTCAGAATTTCCCTTATGCTCTGCCACTATGGGCTGAAAACAAAACATAGAAAATGCATCCATCCATCCATGTCCATGTCCTATGCTTCAGATAGAGAGTCTCCCATAATGCAATGCAAAGAGGAGGAAACAAAATGGGTGCAAAGGATGATAGTAATGGTAGACATATGTGATCTCAAGCAACCCACTCGTAATCAAGAACCATAGATTTCTACCATTCAACATTGTGTCAGCAACTACTCACCTCCTACAATCAAAACAATTTTATGGGCATACAAGCTCTTTGATTATTTTCTTTCATCTTATTGTTCCATATCGATGATCGAACAAAATGCGGGGAAATGGGCTGCCCATGTTTGATTCGATTCTACCAATAAAACCCAAAAATCATTCATTTCTTCTCTCAAATGTCTCTCTAATACAAAACACGAAAGCTGTCAAATGTATCACTGATACAAAGAAAGAAGATTGTCCATTGGGTTCCATTCATGGCCCGCGTAGAATCCATCTCAAGATTAATGCATGAGCTATTTTTTATTGTGTGGGAGCTCCTGATCTTCGACAATATAATGAATCCTATGAGTACGAATACAAATAACAAGTTTTTCAAGAAGTACTCAAAGTTGGTAGTTTTTTTCTCTGCATTGTGGCCTTGGACACGACTGATTTTGCATAGTTTATTAAATATGCATGTTCTTCAATATTAGGGGAGGGTTTGTTTGAAAATTTTTATTGGGAAATTTACTTCTATGAATGAATTATTTGTGTCTAGAGATATTCATTTTTGTTGGGTGCATCCCACAAATATTTCYAGTGAGAAACGTTTCTTACTTATTATTCTTACCCGAAAGCATGGAAATTCACCTTGTAACAAATAGACATATAAACCCTCACTCTCAGACCCGATTCCCCAAATGAKTCTCGAATCCTTTTATTTATAATGATTACAATAGGTTTTCGGTAGAGGTGAACCGACAAGTGCCGATCAAAAGTTGATATATGAAAAGGAATCCATGTCCTTTACATTAGATGGGGCAGCTGGGACTACAACTGTTATCTCRTCCCGTAAGAKTCCTGTGGACATTAGGGGACCCATCATACTTTTACGGATGACACAAAGTCTAGATACATYGTGGATGATTCATCTGAATCCCATAGAACGATTTATTACATAAAATACTACAAAGTGGAGGTTTGTATCATGAATCCAMGAAACTCRATTGACACCACTGTCGGTCAGTAAGAAACGTGGATAAGTGGGTTGGACCACTATGCTTCCTTTAATATGATGAATAATATCTTCCCGATGATGGAGATGCATGTGTTGCTGCCATAGGGGGAAGACTRTTAAATGACCTGTAAAATGGAGATCCCATCTTTGTTAGCACACATTCATTTTCAGGATTACAATTGAATCCCAAAAACTTACTTTTTATCTTGAAATGAGGTAGATCAGGAGGCCTATGATATTTTAGTTGTAGAATAATTCCAAAATACATGATTCTAAGGTAAAACTAGGCATTTGATTTAGTGGCTTCCTCCAATTCTGACCTTATCCAATAGATAAAATCTCTAGGGCTAAAATCGACAAATTCTTCTGTTCTAGGGTAGTACTTGTACATGAAAATATAGAATCATCCACTCTATTGTTCTTGTTATATTGCATCACACTAAAAAATAAAAAAAATATTCCCTACATGCTTTATATACATCATGATATTACATAAATCCATATACCAAAACCATGGTTCATGTAGGACAATGTATCTCTACCCTACATATGGTTCAAACTCTATTGCACCTTGGTACAATTTTGGGGATTTCCTAAAATACCATACATTAGATTCACTATTATTATATCTATTTTCCCAATGATGCAAAATCTACTCATAACAAGGATTGGATTTGACTATTCTGGCTATACAATCGAAACAAAGACAGACTGTACAATTTTTACAAACAAGAACCCAATGAAAACCTTCTGGTGCTGGATGAAGAGGCATGCTGGAAGATCCTATGGATCTAGTGAACATCTTTATTTCCTTTGTTTGATGTTTGGCTGGATGAGCTTCTCTTGTAAGTAGATAAGCTATGCAGTTATCTTTTCTTGGTTTGTATTCTATATCAAAATCATATCCGTCAAGCCATAAGCTCCAACGTAGTACTCTGTTATTGCCTTGCTCTAGAAATATATTATTTGAAAGCATTCCTTTCATGTGCTTTAAGTMTTTTATGACAGTAAAATGTACAGGCTTGAGAAATAACCTAAATCTTTTAATACCATTCTTTGCTGCTAGGATTTCTTTATGAGAATATGGATATTTTAATTCTGGTTCTTYAAAGCATCCTGAAGCATACACACATATTTGTTCTTTGTTAGAATGATTTTGGAGTAGCACACTTTCCCATACATCTTTTGATGCATCTGTTTCTAAAATAAACGGATAATTCATACCAGGCAAATGCAATMTTGGCAAGTTTTCGATTTTTTGTTTAATGATTTGGACATCTTTAGTCATATTGTCATTCCAGGGAAGTTCTATCTTGAGTCATTTTTGCAGGAACTTGACATCTTTTGCTTGATTTTCATAGAAATTTCTTATGTAGTTCAAAATACTAATAAATCTTTGCAACTGTTTCTTATCAAGTATTTTATCAGTAAATTTAGAGAGTGCTTTCAATACATGCTCCTGCATTTGTATCTTTCCTTGGGAGAGAATCAAACTAAGATATTCAATCTTGGTTTTTGTAAATTCCAATTTTTTCTTACTCAAGGCAATCCCATGCTTGTAAATCCTATTGTACACCTTTTGCAAATGTATTTTATGCATGTTCATATCTATAGAAAAGACAAGGAGAGCGTCAATATATACAATAACAAAATCTAGATCTTTGAATATGTCTTCCATCCTATTATGGAACTCAGATGGAGAATTCTTTAATCCAAATGGAATGAAACACAATTGGTATTTCCCTTACGAAACCACAAATGATGCTTTGAACCTATCTTTTGGGGTGATTCCAATTTTCCAAAGACCACTTTTCAAATCAAATTTACTGAAAACATTACTGCTACCAATTTTTGCAAAAAAGTGCATCTTTTGAAGGTAATGGATATCTGATTAGAAGCAATGCTTTGTTCAATGCCCTGTAATTTATAACCATTCTAGGTTTACCTCGTTTATGTTCAAAGTGTTTATTAACATAAAAGGTAGAACATGCCCATGGACTGTGGCTTGGCTCAATTACTTTTCTACTTAGAAGTTCGTGGATCTCCTACTTGCAGTATTCAAGCTCTGAAGGGGACATGTGATTAACATAATCCTTCCGAGGCTTATCTTGATATCCTTCACAGTAAGGGAGATTCACAAAATATTTCTCTCTCATCTAGAAAGCATCTGGATAATATGAGGTGCAATCATTTTCTATTTTTTCTTTTATATCATGGATTATTTCTAATCCATGGAGGTTTGCATGTCTGACAATATTTTTCAATCTAGGCAATTTTTCTATGGATAGTTCTAGCTCATCAAAATTGTCTATTTTTGCTTGGACCTTATTCACATAACTTTCTTTGTTGGGGATTGTTATGATTTTTCCTTGGACTGTAAAAGTTACTTGATTAGTTCCAATAGTCACAGGTAGATATTTATTGACAAAATAATGTCCTAAAAATATATTAAATCCAGTATCAAAGTTATATAGATTGACATAATTTTTAATCCCATTCAAGAATAATGGGAAATCAGAAGCAAACCCTTTAATTGACATTTTAGTCTTATTAACTGCTATAAAGTAAGTTTGGATAGGATGTCAATAATACTCTGGAATGGCTCCAAATCATGCACACAAACACATTGCTCATGTATCAATCTATGCATCTAAAGAATAAGAATTATATCTAGGTACTTTTATATCAACAATGATGATTAGTCTATCATTCAATCCTTTGCATCTAGGGTATAAAGTCATGACATAATGATATTATGGTAATAAATTTTCAGCTTCTTGTTCTGTCATCTTGCTTTGTTGTTGGGGGACAAACATTTGTTTAAGACTTTGATTTATTTCCTTTTCTTGCAAGTAATCCCTTTTCTTTTTCAATTCTTCTAATTCTATTTTATCAATATTAACATAATTAATAATTTCTAATATCAAAACTTTTTTCTCATTTCTCATTTCTTCTTTCTCTTTGATATGTATTTCTAATATGTCATAAAAACTAGGAATTGACATTAGAGAGGATTGGTCTTTTGCAGGGTTTACCCATTCTTCTTCATCGACATCCCCATCAGAGAAATAATTCTTTACTGGGGCAGGGTTTTTGTTATCATAGGATTTTCGCTGGTGCATGAATTTTGGTTCTTTGTAAACAAAATCCTTTGGGGGCTTTGGATTTAGGGGAATGTATGAGGTAGTAGTAGTTTGTAGAGGTTTAGGGCCAAAATATTTATCAGAAGGATAATAGTCCTCCAAATTCACCACACTCGGTTGTGTAAGAGAGGATATTTGGTGTTTAAGAGAGGAGATATTAGAACAAAGTTTACGAACGAGACAAAAATATCTAGGAGTAAGAGATGAGAGGCAGAGCTGAAGGGCAAAGATTTGGGATTGAATTTCAACAAGTGTGGAATGAGAGATATAATTTTTTTTAATGTCAGGAATAGAAAGGAAATCAACATCAGAAGTGACATAATCAGAGTCTGAATGAAGTGCAAGTGTATTTACATTGGGAAGAGAATCACAATCATACTTAGAATCAGAGGTATCTGTGACTGATATATATTCACCTTATGAATGAGTACTTACCAAGTCCCATTTGGCTGGATCATAAGAATGAGAGAATATATCTACTAGCTTATGAACTTAGAATTTCCTTGCAGAGGACACTGATTAGCCCAGTGGCCAGGCTTGTGGCATATGTAGAAATTTTTGTTCTTGCTAGGAGATTTCCTTTTCTTAAAGAAGGTCTTCCTTGGTCTCTTATCTTGCCTAAAAATTTTTCTTGGTTTCTTGGTTTGATACTTAGGATAAGTAGAATTATACCTAAAATAGGATTTGGATTTGCAGGTTTTGCAATTGGAATTATCTCCACAACTTTTATTTTTTCCCTTAGCTTTACTACAACCAAAATGGTAGGTCTATGCAAAAATATCACACAGAGATCCATCAAATCCTAATTGTTTTTTTACAGATTTGGCAGTTTTCCTATAGATACATTCTTTCTATAGTGTGGTCATTATTTTCTCATGAATTCTTGTAAGAGRAAGTTCTTCAATGTCTATGTCTTCTTCTTCCATTCTTTCTCGTACTAAGTCAGRAATGTTTCTAGGCATAACATAAAGGTATTTCCTAAGGTAAGAAATATTATTAGGATCTTTAGATTTATACGGTAAGTATTGCAATGTGTAGTAAAACTCATGAAGGTCCTTAATATTACACAGGTGTTAGCTCATGAACAAGTCTGAGTATAGACGAGTATTTACTTTCATTTCCCCATAAAATTCATGCAAGATAACTTTGGTGAGTTCTTCAAAGGGTTTTCCAGATTCCATCATGTGGATTTTATCCTCAAGATTGAGGCATTGCCGCCAAAGATCAAGGTTACTAGTGAAAACCCATGTCAGTTTGAATGTTAATTCACTCCAAGTGACTTTGTTCTTAAAAATGGCCTTTTAGGTTTTTCCCCAAGCATTCCATTTTTGGATCACCATATCTATTTCTATTTTAGATTTACAACTAAGATTCGAGATGGGGGAAGGGTCTATATTTTCTCTGCTAAATCTTGAATGATCCTCAAAATTTGCTGGATCATATGGAATTTTGCGCTTAGACCCATATTTAGTGCTACACCATTTTTCCCATGCAGTTTGGAATGATTGATTTCCTTGCTCATCTTCAACTTTTGGTGTATTTGCTTGATTAGCTTGGGAAGACTTAGGTTGTCCTTCTTTTATAGCTTTAATTTCAATCAGTTGTTGAGATGACTAATTTTTAATCATTTGGATTTTTTCTTGGGACAAATCTACAACTTTCTTTATCTTGGGGAGCTTTGATTGTTTACTGTTTATCCCTTTCAATAATGGAAACTGCGATTTGGGTGATGATGATTCAGGATAAAAAAAGGAATAGTTTTGGCGACTAAAATCTGCTAAAGACAGGGAGGATACAAATAATATTTTTCTCTTTTCAGATTTGTCCTTAAATCTGTTAGTACTTCCGCAACAATATCCAGCTTTTGTGTTAATTCTTCTAGCTTTTTCGAGTTGGTAATAGAACTAGATTCTACTTGATCTAAGTTTGTATGGATACCAGTGACATGGGATTTTGTTTCAAGGATATCTTGAGCCATATCATCTATATTCTGGGCTAAACAGATAGACTGATAGTTGGAATAATTTTGCATCCTAATGATATCTTGGGATTTTTCTTTAGAGGATTTTCGATACTAGATGAAATCCATGTCCAAAATAAGAGTTCCTTCTTTGTATTTGGGAGTCAATTTTCCTAGACCCAGATATCTTTTAGGAATTATGGTTGAGTTTCCTAATGTCTCCTTTTCTCTAGGTAGATCATATTTAAACATTTTAAGTTCATGGGGAGAAACTAACTGGAGAAAATAAACATAGTTAGAGTGTTGTCCCAGATTTTTTGGTTGAACTGAAGAAGGTTGAGGAAGAGGAGAGAATGCTATATCTCTATTTTTTTCAAATGAACCCATATCTGAAGTAGAGCTAGTAGGAAAAAAGGAGGAGGATTCACATAATTTACAAGAAGTGTGTTTGCTTTTATGATTTTGGATATGCTCATCTAACTCAATAAATATAGACTGAGGTTTTGGGCTAGATGTACTTGGTCTAGAATTTATGAATTGTTCAACAGTCCTTGGGGTGTCTATTTTGACACTCTGTGATCTTCCCAATCAGAGGACTGGTCCTTTGTCTGTTTGACAGATTGTGAGATGTTGTGGCTCAAAAGGAGGAATATATTTCTTCTGTAGGCTAGTGTATTTAGAATTCCACTCTTCTGGAATTGAAATTTCTATAAATCCTAGAATGATTGGGGTAACATTCCCTAGTCCTACCAGCACACCTTCGTGAGTTACACAAGTAAGAAGTTTTGGATTTAAGGAAGGAAGAGTAGTAGACAAAAATCTCAGACACACAGTTGTATGTAATTGACCAATGTCTGATCAAAGGGACATATTGAACCCATAAAATTGGATGTAGGCTTGTAGAAAATCGAGAATGTGTGGATTGGTAAGCGAAACTTGAAATCTAGGTAAAACGGAGGACCAAACATGGACATTATGAAGAGGGGATTAGAAACCACCTATTAGAGCATTTTGAAAATATTTATGGTGAGAATCTACCACACAACAGAGACACGACATATTTAACCCTGGTCTTACCAAAGGATTTATGCTGAATTGAATAAGACCTAAGTGCAGATACTGATAGCCTTGCTCTAAGGACCACTTAATGTCTTCACAATGGAGAAGAGATATTTGATAGATGGGTTCTGAGATTGAAATAGGGACATTAATGGATACATAACGAATGAGGATAGTAGCTCTAGACTTAAACATAGGTAAGTCATAAATATTTTCAGGAGGAATTTCAGGCAATGATCAGTTCAGATTGGGTTCAAATTATTGAGCAATGACCCTAGTATTATATAGTGAATCGGTATTCTTGGAAGATGAAAGAAAATTTTTAAACCATGAATTTTTATTTTTTGGAACATCTCTTGATAAATCAAATGACTGACTTGAACTAGATCCATAATGTGCCATATTTTATTTCTACTGGAAGTTTCAACAAGACAATTTGTATCTAGGAAAAACAACCAATGACAGAAAGTAAATTGAACACAAATTGGAAAAAGATGAATGCAGACTCACATGCCCACTTGGATTCAATGCTGCAATAATGTCTTAGAGACTTAGCTCAACAAAAAATTCTTCTCCCACGTCTTCTATCTAATTGTCACTTCTCATCTACTTTTCTTTTGAACATTAGGCTCGAAATACATAACACATATATGGATAGAACCCAAAACAAATCTTTTAATATCAAGAGAAACTCTTACATATGATAAATACATCACATTTTAAGGTACATCAAACCTTAGTAGAATCCAACTCGACCTCAGGATTGTATGGAAACCCTTTGGCTTCTGGTGATGTTATATGGAAACACAGTGTTTGGCTTTGATACCAACTACATAGACATAGACATAGACACACAATAGAAATATCAACCTATAGCCATACATGTAATTTGACCTTATTGTAGCATTAACCTCAATAAAGAAGAGATGATATGTGGCATCGTATATATTGTAGGATTCATTATGTACAGAACAATGAGGAAAATTTTTGATATTATATATAATATCCTCTTTATATACATGTTCTAGTAAATATTGTTAATTTGTTAAATTAGGAATTAAGATTATATATAATATTATCTTTATATACATGTTCTATTAAATATTGTTAAATTATGAATTCATACAATTTTGATAAATGTTTAATAACATAGTAAGGATATGGTTATAAGTAACAAGTAATATATAGGGAACTAAGTGACGAGTAGTAGGGAAGTCATTGGAATGATTTTTTTATTATAAGTTATTTATTTAAAATGAAAAAAAATAATTTCCATCTCAAGGATTATATGGTACTCACTTAAGTTCAAATATTTGTGTACACAGAGTATTGGAAATATAAGATCACTAAATACGATGTGTTTCATATTTAACATTAATTAAAAAAACTGAATTATAACTACATTATAAATATAACAAAAAATAATTATAATTATATTGTAAATTAAAAAAAAAATATTTCCCCTTTAGGGCTTTATGGAAAATTCTTGAATTCTTATTAACCACTGCCACATAACAACTTATTATGGCTTCTTGTAGGTTATTTTGTTACTAAGAAGAAGCCCAACAAACAATCATACCCACTATCCACTAGCTCTCTTCGATATACACAATCATATTCCTCAACCATATCTTTAATGCGAGGTAGCACCTCCAATGTAGAAGCCATATAATAAAATTTCAATTTAAAAGCAATTCAATATTGCAAACATGAATTGCTCTTCTAAGTGTTACCAATATTTAAATCTAATTGAATCAAAACAAAGACATTCTTAATTTCAGCTAATATCAGTAATATTTGATAAGGGAGAAAAGGTCTAGAAACTTTCAAAAGAATGATCAACATTGTACCATACTAAAAGTATGAAACTTAATTACACAAGATACATATTGAATTGAATCTAGAACTATATTCTATTTTGCACCAGCATGTTTTCATTCTATGGCTGGAGGAATTTGGGCTCATTGGCTAGTGAAACCACCATCTCACAAAACAATACAAATTCAAATGTTTGAGGGATTAATCAAAGTTACATATTTCAATATATATACATATCAACTAACAAATATTAAATCCACTTGTTAAATTAATTAAATCATAGAACCAACGACAACACAAGGTCACCATTACTCAAAATCTAAATCTGTAGAAAACAAAAACTCAAAATCCGTAGAAAAAAATGGCCACTAAAAAGTTAAATAAGCATAGACATGATTCTAAAGGATTCTAAGGAAGACATGATTCTAAGGAAGACATGATTAGGGATTTCATTGGTGACGAAGATATTAGGAGTGTTCAACAAAAAGATGGCGAATTCAAGTGTGGGAAGCCTACTTGGAAGCCGTTTTTGGTGTTTTTGTCCCGTGAGAATTGTTTGGCTTTGGTAAAAATTTACAATGGAGAAAACCATTCTTTTGGTGCTATTCTTCATCCATTCGCTATGCATACAACCATTCTTCGTGTTTTATAAACTAAAGTTTTAATTACATGGCACATTT
The DNA here is from genome assembly GCA_032191745.1 of Picea mariana. Lineage (NCBI taxonomy): Eukaryota > Viridiplantae > Streptophyta > Pinopsida > Pinales > Pinaceae > Picea > Picea mariana. The sequence goes on from JASDQU010261948.1 coordinate 13,289, forward strand.
AGTCTAGAGACAATGATCTGGAAGGGGACTATTCTGTGCAAGTCTGTATCAAAACCTGTGAAACTGAAGCACAAAAAACTCTCATTCTCTATGGAGATTGCACTGAAGAACCATAAAGGAAACCAAAAAAGAAAATAGTGAAAATATTGTAAAAAAGGGAATGAGAAAAAATGAAGAGAAGTCAGTAACATACCTGAAGAATGTGGATGAATGTTCGTTTCTCCTTATCTGATCCTGCAATTAGACGCTCACCAAAATTACTCCACAGAACTGTTCATTTCCCCTTATCTGATCCTGCTAAAACCCTAATGTGGCATATGGGTGAAGGAAACATATAGGTGAAGGCAATAACATGGCAGTGAGGCGGTGGATGACAAAGTACATGTGGCATATTAACAAGGGCATGTGGCGAGTTACAAATGGATACGGACAGGCGACGAAAAGTCGAGAAGAACCTCCCCTTAAAAGAACACCTTCAACAAAACAAGATTGAAGATATGATTTAAAATGGAATCCATAACATTAATAACAAGTCCATGGTTGATTATAAACATTGCGTACCCAATTAATTTCCACAACAAATTAATGGTTTAGCTTTGCACCTCTTGGGGAAATAATTAGTTGTACATATTAAAAATGTATGGACATTGAATAACATCTTAATCAAAGTTGAAGGACAAAGTGTATTAATGGATGTGGATATCATTAGAGAAAGGGATCATGATATCATAAGAGTAAAGTTACACTCAAGGAAAAAACTGTGGATCCACCTAACCCATATTGAATGGAAAATAATAAATACCCAACTACAACATGTTCTTTGAAAATTCTCACACTTAACTAGTTCTCTTTTGACAATTAAAAGTATAACATGAAAATATTACCTTAAGGAATAAAATGAAACCTCACTTCTTGCACATTAAATGCTCACAAACCCCTTTTTCAAGTATATATTCTTCATGTGAGACATAGGGGGATCTTTTAGCTTATTGGTGTCCCATTTCCATGTTTAATTATATATTCTTCATGTGAGACATAGGGGGATATTTTAGCTTATTGGTGTCCCATTTCCATGTTCATGTGAGCTTCATGTAAGCGCGGGAGGATAAGGAAAAACTTTAGTTGAGGTGAAAACCCATATTGATGATATTGCATGTGAACATATTTGGAAATGGAGTTAGTGTTAATAATTTTCTATGTGTGTGGATTTCCTATCCTCACAAGAGGATAACAATGAAGGATTGTGTAATACTTTAATTTTGATCTCTAGATTAATAATGTATGTTTGTACATGATGAAAGGTCGGAGAGCCTAGTAATGTAATAACTTTTGAATTTAAAAATGAAAATACAACATCAATTCTAGAAGGACAATGATAGGGTTATAGGGGGATATGATTCCATGAGAGAAGTGGGGGTAGGGGGACTAAAGGGGATAGACCAAATTATTATATTTTATTAAACCCATATTTGAATTAGTTAAGAAAAATAATTACATAAACTTCTTGGGGAAG
>JASDQU010261950.1:2143-15578 GCA_032191745.1 Picea mariana
GTCGGGAACATATCGTGACCGTCGGATTTCCTAACTACAAATGCATACTAATGCATACTAAAGAAACACACTAGAAAACACACTTTTACCTAACGACACAATAGACCAAGTATATCTTACTAACTCCTACGTGTCTAAATATCCTAACAACTAGCCCCGATCATATGGGATATCCATACAACCTGATGGCTTGACCTTGCACTTGGTGCTCGGAAGAATGGATAGCACTCGACCGGTCAGGCTTGTCTGTTGACCAGGGTGCTAGTCCATGGGCTTTACCATCAGGGGCTACTGTAACCATTAGTGCATGGAGCCTTGGTCTTGGGGCACATGGCTTAAGATGCGACCAGGAGCCGAGAGGAAGGGGCTAGCATGCCAGGAGAGGAGTGTGAGGCCACATGGGGTGCACTAATATTCCCAGGAGCTGGGGAAAAGGGGGATGTGCCCAATCGTTTCACCCAAGTGGGTTATAAACTTTATAATATGGATTTTTATTGATTTATGGACCTGTTTTTGGAGATTTTGTTCATTACTGGAAAATATTGGGCCCTTTTTTAGGCCAAATATTGGGGGAAGTTGGGAGATGGTTACCAACTTCAGATATATATAAACCAGACCTTCTTGAGTCCAGGGGAGGACATTCGGAGAAGGTTTATGATGAATATTTTCCAATCCCAAGCCATTTTTATGCAGGGAAACGGTTGAGGAGCACACCTTTGCGAGCCATTTCTGGGAGGTTCGGTCATCTGATCTCAGTGTCGTTTCTTTTTTTGGGTTTTAGATATCTAGTATAACATGACCAGATCAGTTTTGTAACCTTTTGGAACTATTGTGTTGGCATTTTAAAGCTTTGAACAGAAATAAGAAAGCCTCACCCATTGAGACAAAGGCCCGGAGACGTAGGCGAGATTGTCGAACTTCGTTATCACAATGGTGTTATGTTTTGATGTTGTTTTATGCTTTATTTGAGATATGTATATGTGCATATGGATGTGATGTTTCTTCTATAATTCTTCCTCTTTCATTCAACTTCCTATTTGTTTAATTAACACATTCTTAATAACTCAACCACTGTCATGTAAAATAACTTTTCGGATCAAGTGGTATCAGAGCTAGTTGACGTTTGGATTTGAGTTTTGCATGTTAACTAGGGAAAAGCTACATCATGGTGAAGGCAATATTATTGAAGAGAACCTATTGATTGGATTAAGAAAGAGAACTTCTCAAGGTGAGAAAATGGCATTGGAAGAGGGACTTTCTCAAGATGAGAAAGAGTTTTAAAAAACTTTCTTCGCCATGTTAGAGATGATGAAGGTTTTATATGATCATTACTTGGAATGAAAGAGACCAGTTCTTGGTGAATATTCAAAGGGAAAAAGTGAAGAAGGAGAGGATCCTACTCAAATTCCTCCTTCACCACTATCATCACCTCCTTCTTCTCCTTCTTCTTCAAGTTCAAGTTCTAAATCCAATGCAAAGAAACTAAACATAAGAATGAAATTCCTATATTAAAACTTGATGTGAAATTCGAATTACCCATGTATGATGGTGAAGTTAATGCAGAGAGACTTGACAATTGGGTCATACAGATGGAGGTTTATTGCAGTGTGCAACAGATCAGGGATGAGGCCACTCAAATCAAATTGGCATCATTAAGACTTGCAGGCACAACACTCATTTGGTGGCAAAGCAAGTTGAAAAATGGCATGCAACAAGTATTTCCATCATGGCAAAGTTTTATTTCTGCACTTAGAAAGAAATTCTATCCTTTGGGTTATAAAGAGAAAGAGTTAATTGAATGGAAAGATTTAAAACTAAGAAAAGGACAAACATTGCAAGAATACACAGATGGATTTCGTAAATGGCATTGATGTTAGATATTACTTTGCATTCCCAAGAAACTCTTATGAAGTATATAGGAGGTTTACCTGCACATATTCAAAATACTGTAGTCATGTTTGGACCAACTAATCTTGATGAGGTTTCTGTCAAGCAACATACATTGAAGCAGGGAAAACAGGAGTTGGTGTATCAGGGGAATCATCTTCAAGGAAAGAGGACAAAAGGAAGTGGCATGGTAAGAAGTCAAATTGAGTGACGAGAAAGGAATAGAATCCCTCTTGCAAGCATTGCAAGAAAGAGGGGCATGATGAGGACCATTGTTGAAAATTGCATGCCGAGAAGAGACCGAAGTGGTTCAAGGAAAAGAAGGGGAGGAAAATAGATGCAACAACAACACGACCCACGAACTTGGGATCGTATTTAGGTGATGAATCTAAGGTCTTATTGGTTTGTATGACAGGTAAAATTGGTGAAGGATTTGATTGTAGAAGTAACTTGTTTCACGTAAGGGCCATCATGAGGCACACTAAGTTTGACACATTGATAGATAGTGGATCTCAAGCTAACTTAATTTTAGAGGAATTGGTTAAGCAATTCGGATTAAAAACACAAATACATCATAAGACTTACACACTTAAATGGATAAGAAACAATCATCAAATGCACATAACCAAGTAGTGCACATTAAAATTTGTAATTTCATCTATGTTTGTATACGAGGTAACATGTGATGTGGTATCACTAAGTGAATGTGGAATGGTCTTAGGTATTCCATACTTATATGATCGTAAAGAAATCTTCTACAGGACAAAGAATCAATATCATTTAACCAAAGAAGGTCAATAATATGTGGTTCATGCTCATCATGTAAAGGAAAATAAAACTATTCAAACAATGGAACAATTAAGAAAGGTGGCTCAAGCAAGCAACACACCTATAATTGTTTCAAACCAAGTAATCGATCTTAAACAAGAACAGGAAATGATTGTAGAATGGAAAATCAATCAAAGTTTGCTTCAAGATAAGCTAATGTCGTGCAAATATTACAAACATATCAGCTCATTTGCAGTCATATTTTTGATGCTATCATTATTAGTGTTGTCTACATGGATGATAGTAACTTCAGTAAGATGTGATAGGGTTCAAATGGCTAACAATATGTTGTCAGTTATCATGATTTTGTTACAGTTGATCTTGATGAGACAGGTGCATAGGACAGAGTTCAAAGACAGAGAGCAAGCCGAGTGGCCTATCCCGATCTTGATGACTGGTCAGTAACCTTTTGGAGACCAAAAGGTCCTTTAGTGAGGAGGTGTGATCCAGATTTAGATCTAGGAGCTTGATGGGGCTCAGAAAGGCCTAAAAATCAAAGTTATTATAATGGCTTCAAAATGGACGTGTGCATAGGCCTCATCGATATGAACCCAATGCAACTTGAATGGGAACAAATGGATGTCATATGCTCTTGATATCGTGATCTGTTCATTTGGCCAAACAAGCAAAAAAATGATGATTGTATAGTCCGTACAGTGTCATGTAGCAATTGCTTGTACAAGACATACAGCCGTATAGTCAGCTGATGTGTTAGGTTCCATACAGATGATGTGGCGAGATGACTAGGCATATAGACGGCTGATGTGGATGTACAGGTGGACCAACCAGGAAGTGACATGTGTCACCACTGTACGGTTGACATGTGTCACCATTGTAAGGGTGACATGTGTCACCACTGTAAGAATGACATGTGTCACCATTGTAAGGGTGACATGTGGAACATCCGTACGATGACACGTGGCACCCCTGTATTGGTTATGTGGTTAGAAAATTTTTGGAATCCAATAGTTTTGAACCCACGACCTCCTGTTCAAGAAAATACCTCGTGTAGGCCAGGCTACCAACCCACCTACTAGATGTTTATTAACACTCTATGGCGCAGATTGTATTTAACTTTGTAAACAGTGCTAGTTTGGCAGAGTTAGGGCTGGGGCCTAGCCCCAACCTCGATACATTACCATTCAACCATACAATATAACCCTTGTTCCTCCATTGTTTGCAAACGAATGGTTTAACTTGCCAGCCCTCAGTGTCGGGGTTTTTCCATTGGACTTGGTTCTTTACCATAGCACGCAGACTATAGATGGAGACTAGCGCCAATCCTATGGGATATCCATATGACCCAGTGGCTTCACCTTGCACTTGGTGCTTGAAATAATGGATAGCACCTGGTCGTTCAGGATCGCTCACCGACTAGGGCGCTAGTCCATGGGCTTTTCCATCGGGGGCTACAATGACCATTAGCGTGTGGAGCCTTGGGCTTGGGGCACATGGCCTGAGATGCAACTAGGAGCGGAGAGGAAGGGGCCATCACACAACGAGAGAAGTGCGAGGCCACATGGGGCATGCTAATATGCCCAAGAGCTGAGGGAAAGGGGGTTGTGCCCAATCTTTTTTCCCAATTGGGTTATAAACTTTATAATATGGATTTTTATTGATTTATGGGCCTGTTGGGAGATATTGTGCCCTTTTTGAATCTAGATCTTGGGGGGAAGTTGGGAGATGGTTAACAACTTCAGATCTATATAAACCAGGCCTTCTTGAGGTCAGGGGAGGAAATTTAGAGAAGGTTTATGCTGAATATTTTCCAAGCCCAAGCCATTTTTATGCAGGGAAGTTGTTGAGGAGCGCACCTTTGCAGACCATTTCTGGGAGCTCTGGTCATCCGATCTCAGTGCCATTTCTTTTGTTGGGTTATAGAGATTTGGTAGAACAATACCAGATCAGTTTTGCAACCTTTTGGAAATTTTGTGTTGACATTTTAAATCTTTGAAAAAAAATAAGAAAGCCTCACCCACTAAGACAAAGGCCCAGAGAAGTAGGCGAGATTGTTGAACTCCGTTATCACATTGGTGTTATGGTTTGTTGTTGTTTTATGCTTTATTTCAGATCTGTATATGTGCATATGGCTATGATGTTTCTTCTATAATTCTTCCTCTTTCATTTAGCTTCCTATTTGGTTAATTAACACATGCTTAATAACTCAACCACTATCATGTAAAAGATGTTTTCGGATCAGGATGATACTTTGGGGATGTTATACATGGTTTCTACTTTCATTATACATCAGATCTACTATTCCAATACTTCATTATCCAAATCTACCATTTACTAACCACTAACATTCATTCTACAGTAAATGTCAGAACTAATCTAGTGTGAGTTGTAAATTAACCTAAACAGATCCATTAATTCATTCATTCATCATCATAAGCATTGCAAAGAATAAAAAAATCATTCCACATAATAACATAGGTTTTACCATGGTTCACCCCCCTTAGGCTACATCCACAATGATCTTATGCTTCTTTATTATTCTTCAACAAATCATTGCGCTGAGCGCATTACAAATAATAGTTAGTGTGAGGCTGACTAGGTCGCACCAAGCTCAACATATTGCAACCTGACCGTCAATTACAACCCATATGACTCAATATTAGCTCCACAAATCTCAACCAAAACTAATTTTTCATCGCTCAAAAAGTACTCAAAACATGATACCATAAACTAAAATACCCTAGCTACCTCATACATCATATATTTATACCACAAAAGGTGGGTAAAAACCCATTACATTATGACCAAAACCCTAACCCTAAGTGGTTTAGGTTTGTCAACATTTCAACCTCTTATGCACGACTGGTCCTTGATCCAATTGTTCCTCGTCGTGTTGTCCTTCTTCTGTCTTTGACTTCCCTCTTTCCTTGCACTTATTTTTCTTAATTCCTGACGCACTGCTTTTCCTACCTTCTAACACACTATTTTTCCTTATTTCTTGGAACACATTCCTTTATTGATCCTTTTTGTAACTTCCTTCCATTATTGCTATGCATTTCTGCAAAATAGCCTGCTCCAACACTTCATATTTTTCATTGATAAATTTTGGTTTCTTCGTTATTTCCTCTTTCCGTTGGTCATGACTCTTTTCTACTATTTCCAACTTTTTGTGATGAATGTCCAAAATAATATACTCTTCTTTATGGGAGTCTACCAAATGTTTTTGAGTATCTTTTTCCAAAGTCAACCCTTTTACTTGCTCCCTAAATTGTTCAATTTCATCTTTCTCTACAATTAAGCCCTTGATATGATTTTTTAATATTTCAATTTCTAACATTACATATGATGGAATAGGGGTTGAACTTATGCTTATACAGAGAATTTTGAAATGACACTAGAACAAGTGACTTAATAATAGACAGAACAATCAACTCAACAACAACAAGAGGAACAAAGACGTAGGTTGAAAAGAAGACAATTGGTTGATGGTATTGCTAGCAACTCATGTCACATTGAAGGAACTTAATCATCCATGCATATTGATGAAGAGTTAATAGAAGTTGCAGAAACGTTATTCAAAATTGAAAAGGAGGACACAGATTACTAGGTAAAACATAAACATACTCCCTCTCATATTGTTGGAAATTGTTTTGTCATTGATGTCAAAGATAGAGGGAGACTACATATGTATATTATAAATATTTCAAGATGGAGATTGTTGGAAGTATTTTTTTTGGAATTTTGATGCTCARTTTGGATACCCTATCTTTGAAGRAATTTTTCCAACCATATAACSTATGCTCCCATTTGAACTAGGTATTTAGAGTAAAATTTCCTTCAAAGATAGGGTATCCAAACTGAGCATCAAAATCCCAAAAATAGTATTTCCAACAATCTCCATCTTGCAATATTTATCTTGTACATATGTAGTCTTCGTCTGTCTTTGACATCAATGACAACAATATTTCCAACAATTTCCCCCTTTGTCATTAATGGAAACCCTTAGTCTATTCTGATACTCCCCCTGTCTGCAATTTTTCTTGTGTATGTAATTTTTCTTCTGTCTTCTACTTCTCCCCTTTGACATCAATGGAAAATGGTTGCTTCACCTGAGCTTGTGCTTCCATTTACTAACGATATGAGAGGGATGTCACTCCCAAATTTTGTCTAAGATATTCAAATGTGTCTCTAGGAAGGGGTTTGGTAAAAATATTTGTAACATATTCTTTGGTGGTAATGTATTCCATCTTGACACTTTTCTCAACTACCTTTTCTCTTAGGAAGTGGTACTTTATTGGAATATTCTTCTTCTTTGAGTGCATAACAGGATTATTTGAAATTTTGATTTCACTTTTGTTGTCCCAAATGATTGAGATTGGTTGATAATATTCTACCTTGATATCCTTCAATTTCTACTTCATCCAGGGAACTTGTGTGCAACATGTTGTTGTTGCAATATATTTGGATTCTATTGTGGATAACGATATTGAAGTTTTCTTCTTGATCAAACATGATACTATATAGTTTCCTAGAAAGAATGATTCTCCACTGGTACTTTTCTTGTCATCAATACTTCCTTCCCAATATGCATTTGTATATGTTGTTAGAGTGAAGTACTTACTTCTTGAATACCAAAAGACAAAGTCCAATGTGCCCTTCAGGTATCTGAATATTATTTTTATTGCTTACGCATGTGTCTCCTTTGGTACAGATTGAAATCTTTCAACCAATCCTACTGCTTGCATGATGTCTAGCCTTTATGGTTTCACATATAGTAGGTTGTTAATAATTGACATGTACAGTGTTTGATTTACTTCTAGAGATTAATAATATTTTCTCAACTTACATCCTACGATCATGGGTGTACTAACAAGTGCACAATCTTCCATTATGAATTTATTCAACATTTCCTAGTTATATTTGATCCGAGAAATAAATATTCCTTTGCTGGATTGAGAAATCTACAAAACTATAAAGAATTACAATTCTCCAAGCATGGACATCTCAAATTCTTTTTTCATTTATTCTGCAAACTTTTGGCTCATTTTATCAGCATTACTTCCAAAAATGATATCATCCACATAAACCACAATGATTAACAAATATTTATTGTCTATTTTGATGTAAATATTGTTGTCTGTAGCTCCTTTTTGAAACCTTGTTGTTGTAGGTATTTATCAAGTCTTAAATACCAAGCTCTGGTAGCTTGCTTTAGTCCATAGAGTGTTTTCTTCAGTCTGCATACACAATATTGTTTGTCTGACAATTGAAATTCTTTTGTGTATTCAATATATATTTATTCTTCTAGATTTCCATTTATAAAGGTTGACTTGACATCCATTTGATAGACTTTGAAGTTACTGAAACTCAAAAATGCAAAAAACATTATGATTGCTTCTAATCTTAAAAATAATGAAAAGGTTTCTTCAAATTCAATACCCTCAACTTGAGCATACCCTTTACAGACCAATTTTGCTTTATTTCTTACTACTTGTCCATATTCATCTAATTTGTTACTAAAGACCCATTTGGTGCCAATCACATTATTGTCTTTTGGTATGGGCACAAGTTCCCATCTCTCATTCTTCTCAATTTGATTTAGTTCTTCTTCCATGGCATTAGCCCAATGCTTATCTTCACTAGATTGTGTAAAATTCTTGGGCTCTATTTTAGATAGCAAAGAAAAGTTCAATATTCTTCTAGTTTGAACTCCTACATCTATATCACCAAGAATCTGACTTTCTGGATGATTCTTTTGGACAATTCTAGATGGTGTCTTTGGATATTGGCATTATATTTATTCTCGTTCTTTCTTTTCTTCTTCCTTTTCTTGTTCTTTGTAGATTGTATCCTCTGGATATTTATTTGTTTCTGACTTTTCCCCTTGAGGTATTCCTTCATCAAATCTTACATCAATACTATCTACAACCTTGTGCGGTCTTTTTCTGTAGCATTTGTAGTCCTTGATTCCATATGCATAGCCAAGAAAGATACCTTCATCTGTTCTGGAATCAAACTTTCCTAAATTATCTTCATTTCTCTTTATATAACACTTGATTCCAAATACTTTGAAGTATTTGATTGTAACTGGTCTACCTTTCCATAATTCCTAAGGTGTCTTGTTTTCATTCAGTCTAGTTTGTTCTCTATTCAAAATGTAGACTAATGTGTTTATTGCTTCTTTGCAAAAGGTGTCTGGTAGTTTGGATTCATTCAACATTGTTCTAGCCATTTCTTGTACAATTATGTTCTTCCTTTCTGCAACTCCATTTTGTTGTGGAGTCCTTGTTGTCGATTTTTTTTCTTCTGATCTAGATTATATTGAGAACAACATGAAGGAAGAGACATAACAAGGAAACACATATATATTATGAGAAACAAAATAATACAATTAAAATTAGATTCTATTAATGACATCTTGTAATACAAAAGACTATAAAATACAAAGCACACAAGCTATCTATAATGGTGGTAGCTTATCCTTGAAGAGAGATATGTGTTGACTATGCTCATTCAAGAGAAGTTTATTATAAATAGGACAGAAAGGAATTTTAACATAAAGAATCAATGAGAAAACCTTAAACATCAAAAACCCTAACCCTAGAAGATGAAATGTCAAAAGGTTTGTGGGACCCGATGTGGTTAGTTGATATGGAAACTTCCCGACGGCACAACTCTTGCATATGATCTATGTTTGGGGCACTCAGTAACTAATTGGAAAGGTCTAGTTGAGAAGTACAAATTTTGTTTAACCTAGCATATGTTTTCAGCTACATGTTAGGCACTACCGCACCAAAACAATTTCATTTAGGGCCTCGAAATGGCCTCAGAAGTTTGGGACACAAAAAACAGTAGAAACAATGCCAAGATGTGGAACCATTATGAATTAGTGGAACATGTGGGTGGGAACCAGTGTCAACTAGATTAGTCCTTTCCCCTTAGGAATAATTAATGTTCCCCATTGCATAGATTTCCTCCATTAGATGGGGAAAATTTTGTTGAATCTAACTCCTAGTGAGCCACTTTCCTTGGTGAAGAAGTTACCTTGCTTTGAGGACCCAATAGAGTTGGATGTTCTATTGACAGGTGCCCTTCATCTTACTATCCATGATCTAATCAACTGTCACATGTTCAATGCAGTAAGGATTGAGTTTTATATAGGACAAGTGCTCATCCACATCTGAAGTGTTCGAGAGAGGTGGAAAATATGGTTGAAGTAGTTCCACATTAAATACAGGGTGGAAGCCAAGGAAAGGGGGAATATTTAATTCAAAATAATTCTCACCCACAACCTTGGTGATGGTGTAAGGCCCGTATTGGACTGGGAGAAACTTTCGATGGGGTCTTGTGAAAAGCTCTTTCTGCAAATGCAATCATACCTTATCTCCTACCTGAAAATTGTGTGGTACCCAATGTTTATTGTGGCATTGCTTGTACTTGGCATTGGATTTCTGCAAAATATCATGAACATGTTGTTGGATGTGTTGTGTTTGTTCAAAAAAATTGTTTGCTCGATGAACCTCGGTTTGAGCATGGGAGGACTCTTCTTATGTAGTTGTAATGGGAAGATCTACATCAATGGGGGGCAATGGTTGGAGCCCTAGGCACACTTGAAAAGGGTTGTGGCCAATAGAGATGTGGAGAGCTCTATTGTAGCTATGCTGAACATAATGAAGTCTATCATAGCATGTTATTGGATGTTTGTAATTGAAAATCCTAGAGATATGAACAATCATATTATTAACTACCTCTATTTTTCCATTAGTATGTGGGTGGAAGGCAATTGATTTGTTCAGCTTTGTGTCCATCAGTGACCAAACATTGGACCAAAAAGTAATTTGGAAGCTATTGTCTTAGTCTAAAATAATGGTTCATGGAAGCCCAAAATGAACCCAATCACATTCAAATAAGATCTTAGTAGCGACCAAGACTATGATACTCTTCTTGCAAAGTGCCAAAACTACTATCTTAGAGAATCGATCAACGACCATGAATACACAGTCATTCCCATGCTTGGTGGAAGGTAGACCAAACATGTAATCCATGGAGATGGAATCCCAAGGCCTATCAAGAGTAGGAATAGGGGTGTATAGCCCCTAATGATTGATGGTGGGTTTGGAAATGGAGCAGGAAGTGTAGGATCTGATTTACTTGTGGACATCTTGTCGATTCTTTGGCCAATAAAAATGATTTTGCAGTATTTCCATTATTGTTTCCACACCAAAGTGTCCTACCACCTGACTATACTGAGCTTCCCAAATCATCTTTTCATGCTCACTTGAAGGAACACAAAGATGGATCAGATGGCATAGCAGTCCATCCTAGAGATGAAATTCAAGAACTAGTTTTCTTTCAATCAATGTCTGATAGGTAAAATAAAAGTTAGAGACATTGTTGTATAAGTGTGTCTGACCGGAGGTCTCATGCCCACAAGAGTTAAGAACTATGGTTAGTGCCACAACCGAGGTTTGACTGAGGTAGTCTACAAAATGGTTGGTGTTTCCCTTCTCGTACTTTATGTTCAAGTGAAATTTTTGTAGGTACATGGACCACTTATGATGGTGGTCATTGTACAAATTTCTTTGTGTCTTCATGAATTACATAGGCCTATGATCAATGTGGATGATCATTTACTTCCATAGAATATAATGCTTCCACTATCGACATGCTTACACAATGGAGTACATCTCTTTGTCATAGGTGGGGTATCTGTGAACAACATCAGACAGTGTTTCACTATGATAGGACACCGAATTCCCATGATGACTAAGGACTGCATAGATAGCATAATCTGAAGCATTTTTCTCAATCTCAAATGGTTGTTGCAGGTATGGTAGAATAAGGATTGGTGTTGAGAAGAGAAGGAATTTCAAATCCTTGAATGCATTCTACTGTGACGCAACCTAAACAAACTTGGCCTTTTCTCCACCCTTGGTCAATGAGCTTAGGTCCCAAGCAATATGAGAGAACCCTAACACAAAATTACGGTAGAATTTGGTGAGACCCAAGAAAATGCAGAACTCGATCAGTGTCTTCAGGGATGGCCAATCATGGATGACTTGGATCTTGGTTGGATCCACATGCACACCATGATCATCCATGATGTATCCCAAATATTGGATTCTTTGTATGTTGAAGGAACACTTCTCCAAATTAGCATATAACTTGCACTATCACAGGGTTCCTAAGACATGTTGAATGTGCTTCAAAATTTCCTTCCACATTTTTCTAAATATGAGGATGACATCCAGATATACAACCACAAATGATTTTGTGAATGGCCTAAATAAATCATGCATCATCTGCATGAATGTGGTCGGGGCATTAGTCAAGTCAAAAGGCATGAAAAACCACTCGAAGAGACCTTCTTTAGACTTGAACAATTTCTTGCATACATTCGTTTTCTCAATCGACACCCGGTGGTAGCATAACTTCGTATCAATCTTACTAAACAAATTGACACTCTTGAGCTGATCAAGAAGATAATTAATCTAGGGAATTGGGTACTATTTCTTGACTATGATCTTGTTCAGAGATATGTAATCAATAGGAACTTTCCATGTCTTGTCCTTATTTTATACTAGAATAATTAAGATCTTGCAAGGTGAGGATCTTGGTTTGATGTGGCCCTTCAAAATTATCTCTTGGATATAGCGTTTTATTTCTTCATTCTTCATAACAAAACACCTGTATACAAGATCATTAGGTAGAGGAGCACTGGGTGCCAAATCAATAGAGTGCTTCACTTGATAGTGTAAAGAACCCCATTAGGTGATGCAAAGATGTCTTTTTTATCTTCTACTATCTTTTACACATGTTGTTGTTGTGTAGAGAGACCTCATGTAGAGGTTTTGGTGGTTGCAGTGACCTTCCATTCACCTTTCGACCATACCATATTTAGAGGAAAAATCTTTTGGTCTGAGAGACCACCTTTCTTCACTGATTGGCAGAGATCAGAGAGATCACAATAATTGGGACTGCATCTAGTACCCTATAGAGTTGACCTCCGAAAGTAATAATGACACTACGGGGATTAGATTCATAAACATCATGATGCTTCCACATATATGGTTTTCCTAAAATAACATCACAAACTTCAAGAGGGAAAACATCACACAATACCTCGTCTTTGAAGGGTTTGATGCCATAGTGTAAGAGACATTGCTAGCTAACGTGGATGTCTCATCCCTTGTTGAGCCAAAACAAGGTTACCGACTTAACGAGAACCGTGACCTCAAAACGAGAACTCTATCCCTTAAAACCCATATTTTTTAATAAAAAACATGAAAATCAACCCCTGAATCAAAAAGTGGTGCTACTGGTAGCACCATTTTTTCTAGCCTGGGTTAAAACTACAACATTTTCAAGCATGACCTTAAAAACTCATATAGATGCTGAGAAAAAGCTTAAAATCAACACCTAAATAAAAAAGTGATGCTACCTAAAGCAAAATGTTTTTTTTTAACATTAAAATTATATCTATTTACGACATAATTGAAATTGTGGCATTAACAACATATCCCTACACAAATAAACAACACAAAATTGGACCCCAAATGGTCACTTGAAAATTTATTTACAATTTTTTTTAATTTACATTAAAAAATAAATAAATAGAAAAGATAAAATCTTCGCAAAAATTATTTTTTTTAAACGAAAAAAAACAACATTTAAAAAATTGTACTCAAAACCCAATTTAAAAAAAAATAAATTAAAAAACAAGATAAAAAGAAAATTAACTAAAAAATAAATAAAAATTAAA
>JASDQU010261951.1:0-15570 GCA_032191745.1 Picea mariana
CACAAGATTAGAAGAGCCCTAACCTCATCATCAAAGTCCACTTTTACAGAACTTAGTTGATTAGTAACTGTATTAAATTCATTTAAATGATCTGCAACAAACCCACCTTCCGACATCTTTAGATTAAATAATCTCTTCATTAGAAATACCTTATTGGACACTGAGGGTTTTTCATACAATTTGGCCAACGTGTCCATCAAACCCTTCGTTGTCTTTTATTTCGAGATATTGAAAGCCACCAACGCTGCCAGGCTCAGCCGTATCGTTCCTAGAGCCTTTCTATCAAGAATCTCCCATTCTTCATCCTTCATGGCCACCAGATTATTTGCTACTCCGCTCAATGGTAGGAATAGATCCTTCTAATATAAATAATCTTCCATCTGCATCTTCCATAACTCGTAGTTTTGGCTGTTAAATTTCTCGACCCTAAACTTTCCATCTTCCGACATTGCTCCCACTCGAACCAGGAACCCTCTTTTCCTGCGAGTTACCTTACGCTCTGATACCAATTGTTAGAAAAACAGGATTGCAGAGCAATAAAATAAAACAAATGTGGAAATAAAACACAGAAGATACATAATACAAGAGAGACACGGATTTATGTGGTTCACCTAGTGTGGGCTATGTCCACCAGAGAAATTGCCATGTCCTTTCTTTATTATTATCCATCAAAATGAAGGGATACAACCTACAACAAAACCCATTGTAACTTCCTCTTCTTTCTCTCACAGTCTCCTCTCTCAGAATACAATACTCGCCAACTTACATAGCTGCAATAGATTTCTCTCATAAAAGAGGGTTGAGGGCAAAAAACCCTAACATAATCTCTATCGATAGATCTGTGACCTTATAATGAACGGTCCAGATTTAAAATGAAATTAGAATATACTTTTACAAGGCAATTTTTGCTTCGGGGGTTTAACCCCCGAACCCCCACTAGGGGGACACTTGCCCCTAGACCCCCTAGCCGGGGGGATAGCCCCCCTGGACCCCACATAGGGGGTACCCCCCCTCTGCACTCCCTCGCGTGGAAGAGTGTACATACTTTTGGTGTGTAAATACTTCATGGGGTATAAACACGGCTGAAAGTAAAAGACCTCTAAATCAAGAAGATAATCAGGCTCCACAACCAACACATCATAATGTTATGGCTATCAAATTACAACAAAGGGTTTTGTTTGTCACATTATGGTTTTGGAATAGGTATTTGATAGACCAACACTGGGTTATGTTCGTCACATTGTGACGTTAAGAAATGTTTGTGTCAATGCATTGTTGGTGTATGTTTTTCACATTTCTACATTGGGTTCTGTACATCACATTGCGACAATGGGTTTTGTTCATGACATTACGAAGTTTGAAAATGTCTATCACTATGTGACATTACAATATGTGCATCACATAGTGACGATAGGGCTATGTTCATCACATTGTGACGTTACAATGTTAGCTACATTGCAAAGTGACTATGTTTGACACATTGTGACGTTTGGAAATTTTTGTCACATTGCGACGTCAGGATATGTGTGTCACATTGCAACATGAAGAAATGTTCACCACATTGCAATGAGAGGGTGATGTGCAATGTTTATTTATGTTCATCACAATGTGACATTATTATCCAAATTGCGAGGACATGGCTATGTTCCTCACATTGTGATGTGAATTTATGTTTATCACATCGTGATGTTACTATGTTCAACAAATTGCAATGTTGCTATGTTCATCATTGCGAGACGTTCCTATGTTTAACACATTGCAACATCACTATGTTCTTCACATTGTAACATCTGACTTTGTTCGTTATATTGCAAATTCGGGTTATGTTCATCACATGACAAGTTGGTTTGTGTTCGAAACATTACAAAAATGAAGTTTTGACGATGTTTTTAAAAATAAATCTAAGTAAGTGTTTCATTTGTAAAAAATATAGGAACTTTGAATTGATGTGATATACTACATAGAAGGAAATTTAGAATCATGCTTGATCTAATGAAATTGATCATTAGATTAAATATATCAACAATACATTGTGACGATAGGGGAATGTTATTCACATTGTGACATTTGTTTATGTTCGTCACATTGCCATAACGGGGCTATGCTTTTTACATTACAATGTCTATATATGTTCATCACATTGTGATATTACAATGTTTCTAACATTGCAACATGACTATGTTCGACACATTGCGAAGTTGGGAACTTTTTGTCACATTTCAATGCCAGGATATGTGTGCCACATTGCAACATTAGGAAATGTTCGTCACATACTGACAATATGGTGATGTGCGGAGTATGTTTATGTTCATCACAATGTGATGTTACGAACCACATTGCGAGGACATGGCTATGTTCCTCACATTGCGACATCAATTTATGTTTTTTACATTGTGACGTTACTATGCTCAACATATTGCAATGTTACTATGCTCATCAGATTAAAACGTTACTATGTTCATCATTACGCGACGTTACTATTTTCAACGGATTGCAACATTACTATGTTCTTGACGTTGTAACATTCAGTTTTGTTTGTCAGATTGTAAGATCGCATTATTTGTATTGCATCCCAAGGTTGGTTTGTATTCAACGCATTATGAAACTGAAGTTTTGGCAATGTTTAAAAAAAAAAATCTAACTAAGTGTTTCATGTTTGAAAAAGATAGGAATTTTGAATTGATGCAATATATTACATAGAAGGAAAATTAGAACCATACTTGTTCTTTAAGGACATTTATAGCATATGATCTTGAACTATAAAACCTATCTCTTTGAAATGAGCATATTTAAAAATAGAGTATGCATTTATACATTCTTCCTTTTGGTGTTTCAAATTATGATTGTCAGGAAAACATGAAGGAAGGGGTTAAAATAAATAACCACTTTATAAAATTTTATGTTCAACACATTGCGACGTTACTATGTTCAACATATTGGAATTTTACTATGTTCAGAGGATTGCAATGTTATTATGTTTGTCACATTGCACAGTTACTATGTTTCTCACATTGCAACATTACTATGTTAATCAAAGATTTCAACATTAAAATGTTCTTCATGCTGTAATGTCCAATTATGTTCGTCATATTTTAATGTCGAGTTATGTTTGTCACATGACCAAGTTCATTTGTCTTCGAAAAATTATGAAAATAAACTTTTGGACAAGTTTTATTTTTTAGATATAATATATTGGTATTAGATATTTGGTTTACATTGAACACTTTATTAATTTTATTTTAATTATTTTAATGTGTTAAGTTTTTAACAACTATTTTAAATAATCTAATTTCAATTCAAAAATATTTATATTTTGTATGTTAATACTTTGATTAAAAATTTAAACAATTTAATTTACAAAATCCCAAGGTATTACAAAACTGTACATATATAAACTAATAAAAATAAGTCAATTTATAAGTAGGATACACACACATCTAAAAATGGTCAATCAATTTATACACAACATCTAAACAAAATCTTATAGAATACTAAGTAAAGAAATTTATATAACACTAATGTAATTATATGATAAATAAAGATTCTTATAAATATATAAGACTAAAATATAAAAAAATATCAAGGTAAATACGTCTATGAGGTGGCGTTGAAAATCATCTGGGAAAGAACCATCTTACTGTCCTTCAACGTTCATGAATTCCAAAAGTGAATCTACTGCCCACGGTCAATGTCCATGAATTCAAAATGAGAATCTACTTCCCACTGTGGGAATATTGTCAAAGTCTCTTTTCTAACTGTCCTTCAACTCTGAAAATAGTTTTATGCAATTTAACGAATTGGTATTTTAAATTTACACGGATTATGTTTATCACATCATGATGTTAATATGTTCAACAAATTGTAATGTTGTTATGTTCGTCAGATTACAATGTTACTATGTTCGTCATTGTGTGTCGTTATGACACAGTCGCACCCCTCGGAGCATGATCACTCTCACCAGGACCTTCTCTTCCCTTCTCCCCGAAGAGCATCAATACTCTTCTATCTTCCTATTGGAAGATCTGCACCCACAGTTCACTCCTCTCATTCCTCTTTTCCTTTACTCGGAGGATCGGGACTTCGCACTTCGCAAGTTCGAATTTGAATACTGGACTCTCGGAACTCCGAGACCCGATATGTCAGTCAACGTTAACTTCTTTCGCCTTCTCAGGACTTCGCTATGTCGCAACTTCGCCTCTCGTGCCACCAACCACTCGGGGTCCCAACTCTCGATACCCGATGCATCGAGATACCGAGACTCATGATCTCACGATCTCGCGAATTCGCCTCTCGTGAGCTCAAAACGATTCTTCCTTGACTCCCAAGGCCCGATTCGTCGATACCCAAGTATCATTACCTCGTCTCCTCGCGACCTCGCGACTTGTGAGACCAATCGCTTGGCTCTTCAACTCCCGAGACCCGATGTCTCGAGATGACCTCACAAACTGTCGATATGCTCGGTTCACAAGTTGAGTCACGCTCCTCGTGATCCCAATCGACGCTTCGGCTTCCCCAAGCTTCAAACCTTCCCCGCTTGTACTATAGACTTCACGTCCACCTTCCTCCTTGCTGCTTTTTGAGCAAGAGGTGTCTCTCCACGAGACGGCTCGCCAACCTGCGACCCTTCCTCTCGATCTGCCCGTGCAAATTCTCCTTGCTACCTTTCCACAATTCTGAAGGCCTATCCCTCCTGAGCTTCATGACTTCAATTCCCTCAGGACGAATTCCTTGCATGCACCCCTTGCGGCAAACCTTCAAACACGCTAAGTGCTGAAGTCTTCAATCCCGCGCAATCCTGCAGCAGAACTCCTTCTCCTCTTTGCTCAGAATCGCAACTCTGAGTCTTCATCTAGCCTGCGCACACCTTGCACGGCTTTGGTGCCAAATCTTCACTTCTAAGAACTTAGAACAAAAGTCGCCTCTATCTGAACCCTGCAGTCACGCACTCCTTGCTGACAATTCAACTGCACTCCTTGCAGGAATCTCTTGTCTCAGAATAGAGAAACAATTGAAACTAACTCCTTGCTCTCACAGACTTCAATTTAACCGTGAAATCACATACACAGCATATAAAAGCAAATGCATGACAGGAAGCAAATAACCATGAGCATAACATCAATACACAGAGAAACAACACATAACCATGAGATTGAATTAAAGCTTTCTTCTATTAATTCAATGCCTGTACATGGGTGTTCTTCATACACTTCTCTGTTTCTGCTCTTCTTGTTCCTAGATGAATAATCTCAATGATGTTACAATGTACAAAGGAGGGTGTCTATATTCGTTCTCCCTCTCAAACTCTAGCTATCAAATCTAGAATTAAATGTTCTATCTACTTTTAATTAAATCTACTAAATGCCTCAACTACCTAAGGACGAGAGCTTATCTGCTCAAGGTCCATAACAATATACAAAGTGTGCTTCATTAAATCTATACATTAATGTTTGGCGCAACAATATCAAGGTGTTTCAAAATGTGTGCTGGCGTTGTCCAGCTATCTTTTCAGCTTTCGCGCTGGCTCACTTGACGAGTGAGCGATGCTCTTGCATCATACTCCTCGGCTTGAAATCTTCATGCGCTCCTGTCCATGAGCTCCTGCATGGTCTATCCATGCTTCTGTATAACTGCTTCATTCTCCCATCTAGCATCTTCCACTGGTTGATTCTTCCATTTCACCAGGTACTCAAAATACTGCTTTTGTCTAGTCTTCTTCCCCACTCGCTTGTCTAGTATGCACTCCATCTGCGGCTTCTCTGCAACTGGTAATTGTTTCTGCCACTAGACCACTAGTTCCTCAGTTCCAGTTTCTGCATCTCCAGCCTTATATGGGTATAAATCCAAAACATTAAAAATCAGAGATATCCGGATGCCATCTGGCAACTCAATTTCATATGCATTCTCCCCGAACTTCTTCAGGACTTTGCATGGCCCAATTTTCTTCATTTTAAGCTTGTTATATGTTCCCCTTGGGATCCTTTCTTTCCTCAAGTGTGCTAGAACAAGATCGCCAAATTCAAACTGAAGTTGTCTCTGATGTTGGTCTTCTCTTCGTTTGTATTCTTGATTTGACTTCTGCAGTCGTTTCTTCACCTGCATGTGAAGTTCCTCCATTGCCTCAGTGAACTCTTCTGCACTAGCACTGCTAGTCGCACCCTGTTCTAACTCCCTGAGTTCAGAAACTCCCCTCGGTTGTGTTCCATAAACAATCTGAAATGGACTTTTTCCTATACTCCGATTCACCGAATCGTTGTACGCAAACTCTGCCTGTGGTAATATCTAGTCCCAACTGCTGTGGTGCTCCGTCACCAGGCTTCTCAGCAAGTCTCCAAGACTTCTGTTGACCACCTCGGTCTATCCGTCTATCTACGGATGGTAAGCAGAACTAAACGCCAAGTTAGTCCCTAGCTTCTTCCATAGCGTCCTCCAAAAATGACCTATGAATTTGGTATCCCGATCCGAGACTATGCTTCTCGGAAATCCATGTAGTCTAACAATCTCTTTAAAAAACAAATTTGCAATGTGTGTCGCATCGCTGGTTTTCTGACACAGAATAAAATGTGCCATCTTTGAAAACTTGTCTACCACCACAAATATGGAATCAACACCTCTCTGTGTCCTCGACAAACCCAATACAAAATCCATACTGATTGCTTCCCATGGTCTCTCTGGTATGGGAAATGGTTGGTAAAAACCTGCATTCTGCTTTCGGCCCTTTGCATGTTGACAAATTTGACACCTCTCAACAAACCTCTTGACATCTTCTCGCATGCCCGGCTAAAAATATGATTCTCTCAACTTCGCGAATGTTTTGTCATGTCCAAAATGACCTGCTAAACCGCCACTGTGCTTTTCCTTCACCAAATTCTCCCTCATGGAGCAAATTGGAATACATAGTTGATTGCCTCTAAACAACAATCCATCCTAGATCATATAATCCATCCACGGGCTCCGATCTCTAAGAACTGGATTCTCAGCTGCTTCATATGCCTCTGCAAAATCTGCATCACCTGTATACATATCTTTCAGATTTCCAAAACCCAATGTCTTGACTCTGAACTCCTGTAGCAACAAACATTTCCTGCTCAAAGCATCAACCACTTTGTTAGCAGTTCCTGAAATGTTTTTTATCACAAATGTAAAATTCTGCATGTACTCTACCCATTTAGCATGCTTTTGGTTCAACTTCTCCTATTGACTTACAAACTGCAATGCATGATTGTCACTGTACAGAACAAATTCTTTGGGTATTAAGTAATGCCTCCATTTCTTCAATGCCTGTATGATGGCATAAAATTCTTTATCATATGTGGAGTATTTCAGCTTTGCGTCATCCAGCTTCTCACTGAAATATGCCACTGGTCTGTCCTCCTGACTTAAGACTCCTCCTATGGCATACCCGCTTGCATCACATTTCACTTGAATTGTCTTCTGAAAATCAGGCAATACTAGAATTGGTTGCTCTGTGATCTTTCGCTTCAAAAGATTGAAGCTCTTCTCAGCCTCTGTTGTCCAATGAAAAAATTTATGCCATTTTTTCACGGTGTCCCTCATCACTGCGCTAATTCCACTGAAATTCCTGATGAATTTTCTGTAGAAACTAGCCAAACCATGGAAACTCCTCACCTCGAAAACATTTCTCGGTGATGGCCAATTCTTGATCACTTCCACTTTCTCAGGATCCATCTTCAACTCATTTGTTGATATAACAAAACCCAAATAAATGAGCTCTGTCTTCATGAAGGAACACTTCTTCATGTTGACCAACAGCTTCTCCTGCTACAGTCTTCTCATCACAATAGCCAAATGCTTTAAATGCTCAGCCTTGGTCTTGCTGAAAATCAGTATGTCGTCCAGATATACAACAACAAATTTGCCGATGAATTCCCTCAAGACTTCATTCATCAGTCCCATGAATGTACTCGGCACATTTGTCAAACCAAATGGCATGACCAACCATTCGTACAAACCTTCGTTTGTCTTGAACACTGTCTTCCATTCATCACCTTCTCTCATCCGAATATGGTGGTATCCAATCTTCAGATCAATCTTTGAAAAATAATTTGCCTCACTCAGGCAATCCATCAGATCATCCATTCTCGACAGTGGAAATCTGTACCTAATGGTAATCTTGTTTATCGCTCTAGAGTCTGTACACATACTCTAGCCTCCATCCTTCTTTGGACTTAGTACCGTTGGAACAGCACATGGAATCAGGCTCTCCCTGACCAGTCCTTTGTCCAACAGATCCTGTACCTGCCTTTTGACCTCCTCATTTTCCTGCTGCGTCAATCTGTACGCAGCCTTATTCGGCAAACTTTCTCCTGGTATGAGGTCTATGTGGTGACTCACACTCCTCATCAGTGGCAACGAACGAGGTAATTCGTCCACGATGATATCAACGAACTCTCCCAGTAGTTCCTGAATCTCATCTGGCAAATCATCCACTCTTGTGCTAGTCAGGACAATTCTTGGTTTCCTGACCACAAAGAATTGTGGATCTTCCTTCTTCTCCATCTCATTGAGAAGTTCCTTCCCACTCATGAGAAGTATTGTGCTGCTTACTTCCGGTTTCACTTCTTTGTCCTTTATCGGAAGCAATCTATGTGTTCTCCCATCCTTCTCTAAGGTGTATGTGTTCATCCTCCCATCATGAACAACATTTATGTCATATTTCCATGGTCTACCCAGCAATACATGACATACATCCATGGGAATAACATTACACATAATTTTATCATTATATCCACCTATTTTGAATTCAACCAAGCATTGTTTCTTAACACTTACCCAGTGTCCTTTCTGTAGCCACGATACTTTATATGGACTTGGGTGATCAGTAGTTTCCAGCTCCAATTTTTCCACCATCTCGGTCGAAACGAGATTATTGGTGCTTCCGCTGTCCACGATGACCTTGCACTTTCTGTTCTTGGCTGTGCAAGCTGTCCTGAATAGTCGGCTCCTCTGAGCTATGTCATCCACCTCTTTCTCAGGTGTTAAAAGAACTTTGTGTATCGTCAGTGACTTCCCACTTCCAGTGTCTTCATCCTCAACATCACGCCTCTGCGCCTCAGTGATGTGAGCTTCTCCTCCAGCTTGTTTTTTCTCTGGACACTCAAATGATTTGTGCCCATTCTTTCCACATGTAAAACATGTGATCACTCCTCCTCTTCCTCTACCTTGAACTCTAGTATGAGGAAGAGTGGTTGCATCAACATAATATCTTCGCTGATCATCCTGTTGTCTTCTTTGTTCAACCTATGGCTGTCCTCGCTGTGAGGTTCCACCTTTCTCTATCTTACCCTGAGGTTTTTTTCATTCCTCCTTGGGCTTCTGGTATTTATCCTGGGCAACTGCCTTGCCTCTAGGATGACTTCTGCCTCGCCCTCACTAACCGTGCTTTCGTCTCAGCTTTTCTTCGGCTTTCAGAGCCATTTGGTAAGCATCTTCCACCGTCCTGATGGTTACCATGATCAATTCATCCTGAATGTCATATCTCAGACCATTCAGGTATCTCGCCACCTTTTCATCATCGCTCTCCCGATGACCTGCTCTGATATTAAGCTTATAAAACTCCTCGGTGTACTCCCTCACCGTCATCAACTTCTGTCTCAGGTTCTGCATATGCCTGAACAGTGTGATCTGATAATCTCTCGGGATAAATTTCACTTTCATCTTCGCGATCATCCGATCCCAACTCTTAATCTTTTGTTTCCCCTTGGAACGTCTATCTGCCTGTAGCTCGTCCCACCATAATGTTGCATGTCCCTTCAACCGGGTGACAACATGTCTGAATTTCTTATCCTCTTCAATATCCTCATAATCAAAGTAGGTGTCAAGAGCTCGGATCCAATCCAGCAACTCTTATGCATCCAGACTTCCCTCGTAGACTGGAATATCCATTTTCGCCTTTGCACCCATCCTGGCGATGGCTTTGATCAACCGCTCGGTTGATGCGTCTTCTGTTGTGACCTGTTCTTCATGTCCAGCTTCCTCTTCAACCTCAGAATCACTAAGATTCCCCGTGCCAACTCCGCGTCTTTGTGCGGTCTCCATATCCTCGAGTATCGCTCGGAGATCTCTCATTTGGTGCTCCATTTCTGGATTTCCTGCCAGCCTACCTCTTCTACGCGCATCCCTGTCTTCCGAACTAGGTGCTTGCCTTTCTCTTCTGGGTGGCATGGTGTATTTACTTCTTCTTTGCTACAGAAAGAAAATATAATCTCGCTCTGATACCACCTTTGACGCAGTCGCACCCCTCGGAGCACAATCGCTCTCACCAGGACCTTCTCTTCCCTTCGGCCCGAAGAGCGTCAATACTCTTCTATCTTCCTATCGGAAGATCTGCACCTATAGTTCACTCCTCTCAATCCTCTTTTCCTTTACTTGGAGGATTGGGACTTCGCACTTCGTGAGTTTGAATTTGAATCTTGGACTCTCAGAACTCCGAGACCCGATATGTCAGTCAACGCTGACTTCTTTCGCCTTCTCAGGACTTCGCTATGTCGCGACTTTGCCTCTCGTTCCACCAACCACTCAGGGTCCCAACTCCCGATACCCGATGCGCCAAGATACCGAGACTCACGGTCTCGCGACTTCACCTCTCGCGAGCTCAAAATGATTCTTCCTTGACTCCCGAGGCCCGAGTTGCCGATACCCGAGTATCGTTACCTCATCTCCTCATGACCTCGTGACTTGTGAGACCAATCGCTTGGCTCTTCAACTCCTGAGACCCGATGTCCCGAGATCACCTCACGAACTATCGATACGCTCGGTCCACAAGTTGAGTCACACTCCTCGTGATCCCAATCGACGCTTCGGCTTCCCCAAGCTTCAAACCTTCCCCATTTGTACTGTAKAATTCACGTCCACCTTCCTCCTTGCTGCTTTTTCGAGCAAGAGGTGTCTCTCCACGAGACGGCTCGCCAACTTGCGACCCTTCCTCTCGATCTTCCCGTGCAAATTCTCCTTGCTKCCTTTCCACAATTGTGAAGGCCTATCCCTCCTGAGCTTCACGACTTCCATTCCCTCAGGACGAATTCCTTGCACGCACCCCTTTTGGCAAACCTTCAAACACACTAAGTGTTGAAGTCTTCAATCCTGCACACTCCTGCAACATAACTCCTTCACCTCTTTGCTCAGAATTGCAACTCTGAGTCTTCGTCTAGCCTGCGCACACCTTGCATAGCTTTGGTGCCAAATCTGCACTTTTGAGAACTTATAACAAAAGTCGCCTCTATCTGAACCCTGCAGTCACGCACTCCTTGCTGACAAATCAACTGCACTCCTTGCAGGAATCTCTTGGCTCAGAATAGAGAAACAATTGAAACTAACTCCTTGTTCTCACAAACTTCAATTTAACCGTGAAATCACATACACAACATATAAAAGCAAATGCATGACAGGAAGAAAATAACCATGAGCATAACATCAATACACAGAGAAACAACACATAACCATGAGATTGAATTAAAGCTTTCTTCTATTAATTCAATGCCTGTACATGGGTGTTCTTCATACACTTCTCTGTTTCTGCTCTTCTTGTTTCTGGATGAATAATCTCAATGATGTTACAATGTACAAAGGAGGGTGTCTATGTTCGTTCTCCCTCTCGAACTCTAGCTATCAAATCTAGAATTAAATGTTCTATCTACTTTACATTAAATCTACTAAATGCCTCAGCTACCTAAGGACGAGAGCTTATCTGCTCAAGGTCCATTACAATATACAAAGTGCGCTTCATTAACTCTATACATTAATGTTTGTCGCAACAATATCAAGGTGTTTCAAAATGTGTGCTGGCGTTGTCCAACTGTCTTTTCTGCTTCCACGTTGGCTCGCTTGACGAGTGAGCAATGTTCCTGCATCACGTTACTATGTTTAACACATTGCAACATCACTATGTTCTTCAGGTTGTAACTTCTGGTTTTGTTGATGATATTTCAAAGTAGGGTTATGTTCATCACATGACAAGTTTGTTTGTGTTCGAAACATTATGAAAAAGGAAGTTTTGACGATGTTTTTAAAAACAAATCTAAGTGTTTCATTTGTGAAAAATATAGGAACTTTGAGTAGATGTGATATATTACATAGAAGGTAATTTAGAATCATGTTCGATCTAAGGAAATTGATCATTATATTAAATATATCAACAATACATTTTGATGATAGGGGAATGTTCGTCACATTGTTACATATTTTTATGTTCGTCACATTGCCATAATAGGGCTATGCTTGTTACATTAGAATGTCTATATATGTTCATCACATTGTGATGTTACAATGTTTGTAACATTGCAACATGACTATGTTCGACACATTGCGAAGATGGGAATTTTTTGTCACATTTCAATGTTAGGATATGTAGCCCACATTGCAACATGAGGAAATGTTCATCACATAGAGATGATATGGCGATGTGGGACATATGTTTACATTCGTCACATTGTGACGTTACTAACCACATTGCGAGGACATATCTATGTTGCTCACATTGCCATGCCAATTTATGTTTTTCACATTATGACTTTACTATGTTCAACATATTTCAATGTTACTATGTTCATCAGATTATAACGTTACTATGTTCGTCATTACGCAATGTTACTATTTTCAATGAATTGCAACATTACTATGTTCTTCAAATTGTAACATTTGGTTTTGTTCGTCAGATTGTAACATTGGGTTATGTTTATTGAATGCCAAGGTTGGCTTGTGTTCAACATATTATGAAACTGAAGTTTTGGCGATGTTTCTAAAAATAAATCTAACTAAGTGTTTCATGTTTGAAAAAGATAGGAATTTTAAACTGATGCAATATATTACATAGAAGGAAAATTAGAACCATACTTGTTCTTTAAGGACATTTATAGCATATGATCTTGAACTATAAAATCTATCGCTTTGAAATAAGCATATTTAAAAATAGAGCATGCATTTATACATTCCTCCTTTTGGTGTTGGACATAGCAATTGTTAGGAAAACACAAAGGAAGGGTTTAAAAGAAACAACCACTTTATAAAAGTTTATGTTCAACACATTGCAACATTACTATGTTTGACATATTGGAATGTTACTATATTTGGAAGATTGGAATGTTATTATGTTTGTCACATCGCACAATTACTATGTTTCTCACATTGCAACATT
Organism: Picea mariana; assembly: GCA_032191745.1. Lineage (NCBI taxonomy): Eukaryota > Viridiplantae > Streptophyta > Pinopsida > Pinales > Pinaceae > Picea > Picea mariana. The sequence continues at coordinate 13,151 of JASDQU010261951.1, forward strand.
ACTATGTTAATCAAGCATTTCAACATTACATTGTTCGTCATGTTGTAATGTTTGATTATGTTTGTCATATTTTAATTTCGAGTTATGTTTGTCACATGAACAGGTTCATTTGTCTTTGACAAATCATGAAAATAAACTTTTGGACAAGTTTTATTTTTTTTAATTATAACAAAAGAAGTTTGGACAACATTAAAAAAAAATGATTACGAAGAGTTTCCTTTGTGACAAAGATAGGAACTTTGAACTTATGTGATATATTACATAGAAGGAAATATGGAATCATAATAATTCTAAGGACATTGATAGAAAATGATCTTGGAGTGAAAAATATATCCCTTCCAAATAAGCATATATAAAATTAGACTATGCATTTATGCATTCCACTTTTTGGTGTTGCAAATTGCAATAATCAGAAAAACAGAAATGAATGGGTTAAAAGTAATTATGATTTATGGTTTTAAAATATTTAATTGAAATCCATTTATGACTTATTTATGATTTATTTATAAAATATTTAAAATTTTTCATCTTTAAGGGTGAAATCACGGAGGTGGGTTACACTTTCGTGACAATCATGTCTCCAAAATTCCGAAAAACATTTTTTCGGCCGAACTAATAATATTTTTCGGCCGAAAGATATTATTTTCGGCCGAACCATTTTTCAGCCAAAAAAATAAACGTCAAATCAAACAGTGCACTAACCGTCCCCTCGATTTGCGTGTACAAATTTGGTCGGCCAGATATTTTCTTTCCGGCAATCCTTTTTCGGCCGAACAATTGTTCGGCTGAACTATTTTTCAGCCAAAAAATAGTTCAGCCAAACAATTGTTCGGCCGAAAAGTTGTTCGGACAAACAATCTTTCGGCCGAAATATTGTTTATATATTAACCACACATCGATATTAAAACGTTTCAGAAAATTTCTTGTTGTTTGTTGTTGTTTGTAGTCATTGGCGTGAGTTGTTGTGTGAGGAGGTCGCCGGGAGGTCGTGAGCGCAAGGGATGTGAGTGCATCTAAGGTCGCCGAGAGGTCATGAGCACAGGGTTTGTCGATAGGTCGTGAGCGCAAGGGTCATTGTTGTGTTTGCAATAGGTAAGTTTCGAAACAATTGTTCTTATATAGATTTTAAATTATTTGTTTTAAATTTAAATTGTGGTATTTTTGGACTGTGAGGGGGCCGCAGGTGCTCAGCCCTGTGGCCAAGCCATGGGTACACCCCCAGCTTGGCCACAGGGCTAGGCACCCGCGACCCAAGCCGTGGGTACGCCCCCGGCTTGGCCACAGGGTTGAGCACCCACGACCCCCTCATAGTCCAAAAATAGGAACCACCTCATGTTTTTCACCATTCATAGTGATCGTAATATTCTTAGTGTAACAAGTTTTTGGATAGAAGGAATATTTTTGTTTCACTTGGTAACCTTTATATTGTTAGTGTAAGGAAGATTCTTAGTGTAACCTTTATATTGTGGTATTTTTGGACTGTGAGGGGGCCACGGGTGCTCAGCCCTATGGCCAAGCTGTGGGTACACCCACAGCTTGGCAAGGGGCTGAGAACCCGTGGCCCCCTCACACTACAAAAATAGGAACCACCTCATGTTTTTCACCATTCATAGTGATCGTAATATTCTTAGTGTAACAAGTTTTTGGATAGAAGGAACATTCTTGTTTCACTTGGTAACCTTTATATTGTTAGTGTAAGGAATATTCTTAGTGTAACCTTTATATTGTGGTATTTTTGGACTATGAGGGGGCCACGGGTGCTCAGCCCTGTGGCCAAGCCGTGGGTATGCCCACGGCTTGGCCACAGGGCTAAGCACCCGCGACCCCCTCACAGTTCAAAAATAGGAACCACCTCATTTTTTTCACCATTCATAGTGATCGTAATATTCTTAGCGTAACAATTTTTTGGATAGAAGGAACATTCTTGTTTCACTTGGTAACCTTTATATTGTTAGTGTAAGGAATATTCTTAGTGTAACCTTTATATTGTTGTATTTTTGGACTGTGAGGGGGCCGCGGGTGCTCAGCCCTGTGGCCAAGCTGTGGGTATGCCCACGACTTGGCCACAGGGCTGAGCACCCGCGGCCCCCTCACAGTCCAAAAATAGGAACCACCTCCAGTTTTTCACCATTCATAGTGATCGTAATATTCTTAGTGTAACCAGTTTTTGGATAGAAGGAACATTCTTGTTTCACTTCTATATTATTATTGATTTTAACTTTCTTGCTTCCATTTTTATCATTTATGGGCACCACCAATTCTACAATGACCTAAAATTGTTTCTTTGCACTCAACTTGAATTCTTACATTCTCTATTCTCTTTCAAAGTTTAATTCAAAGGACTATATCAAAATCTTTGGAAAAAGTGGGAAAGAAAATATAGCTACTATTATCCTTCCCTCACCCTTTCTTAGAAACAA